>PVLA01009126.1:0-79838 GCA_004027455.1 Hydrochoerus hydrochaeris
CTTCTATACCTGGCCCTTCCCTTCATCACACTTGGACAAGTTTCTTGCTATCTTTGATGCTGTTCTCACTCCTTTTCTGAATCCAGTTATCTATACCTTCAGGAACAAGGAGATGAAGGCAGCAATGAGGAAGCTTTGCTATCAGCTTGTGAGTTACAGAAAGATCTCCTAAATACTTAAAGATAATGGAAATGTAGGTCATCTGCAAAGTCAGTGGAGAAACAAAGTGGTTGAAGTTTCAGATCACTGTTTGACTTTGTGAACTGCATACATTTAGGTATTTACTATGCTTTCAAGTATCTCTATTACTCTCATCAATACAGACAAAGGGATCTACTGTTGGAGCCCTGTGTATTGAAGACTGCGGTTGATGCTCAATATAAATTAAATAACTATGAGCATTGAGTATATTTCCCTTCGTAATTTTCAAAGAAGAACTTAAGAAATTCTTCCCACTCATTATCTTCATAATGACTATGTAGAATGTTTGCAACTATAATTGATTTTAGTAACGCAGCACTTCCAATATCCTTAATCCTACAAAAATTGCCAAATAGAGAACATGTCAAGCAATTTAGTGTGGGAGATTAGTGCTCTATTCTTTTTCCTTCTTATACTTATTTGTTTTGCATTGGTTTATTTCTCAAAGTGTCAACCAAAGATTGTCAGAAACACTTCATTTGATCCCCCACTGCATTACATGACTATACAGCATTAGGTCACCTCCTGTGTTCTTTGCGTATTTAGAAAATTGTTGTTTGTAACATAGCATTATGAAGTTATAGAACTGAAATTTGAAATATTTTTTTCTAACCTATTTTTTAAATGTTAATAAGAACAGAAATATTTGATTATATATCTAATAAGGAGAACCAGGTTTCTTCATTTTTAAATTTAGAAACAAAAACAAAATCCCTGACTTGTTATTTATTTGGGTCCTTATACCTTATGCTAATAGATGACTTGTATGGTTTTCAATTGCCTTTCAAATTATGACCTGAATGATAGCAGAGGTGACATAAGTTAGCTTATTATGCTTTTCACTGACCTCATTTTCATATGATCACTTGTTACTTGAAAGTTGTTTATTTACAACCCAATAATAAATTTCTGGACCAGGTTTTAGCTATTTTATAACTGTACGATTTATTCTCACATATACCTGGTCTCATCCGAGGCTGGTATTTATGTCACTCACTGAAACCCAAATCAAATGAAACAGTATTGTTGTCTATATTTCTTTACTATTTGATGGAGCACTCTAAGTGGCATTCCCTATTACCTTTTAGTGCTCCTAACTCTAGAAACAGTCTTAAATGAGTTAAAAATTTCAGGTTTGAATATTGCCTTTGTGTGTGTGTGTGTGTGTGTGTGTGTGTAGTAGATCAATTAATGGTCAACTTGTAGCACCCAGCTGAACTGAATCAGCATGATGCTGAGTGTGGATGGCCCACAGGAGTAAAAGGAGAACTGGAAAGCAGAAGATGGGTTATTGCTTTTTCTGGAGAAATGCATTGCACTGGTTTTCCTGATATGAACTTGGTTGTTATCTTTGGAGGAGCTTGGGAACGTCCTGCTGTTTAGGATGCTGCAGTTCTTTTTATAGGAGCTGTGGTCCTTACTTCGAGGTTCATTTTCTAGTGTGTGTGTGTGTGTGTGCACACATTGTATTATTGTATCATGGTTTCCTTAGCTGAACAGTTGGGGCATGTATGAAATTTGGGCCTTATAGGTAATATAAGCCATAAAGACAATTTTTCTGATTAATGAAGAAGCGATCAATGCATAAACCGTTACCTATAAAAATATTACACTAATGTGATGTCCATGTAGGTTTTAATTTTTAATAGATATTCGTAGTGAGCCCATTTCACTAAAACATTGACAGTTTTCAGAATTATTTTAGGCAAGTATTTTCATCTTTTATTTAACTTTTTGGTTTACATTGCAATTCTTTATTTTTAAAATTAATATATATATATATATATATATATATAAATGTAGGCTGATGTTAGCTTAACCACTGAGAGATATTTGTTTTTTGTAAAATTAGTCATTTTCTGAGGTTCATTTTCTGGTGTGTGTTTGTGTGTGTGTGTGTGTGTGTGAAATTCTTCACTTTCTTGTTTGCTAAGCTTTGTTTATACTTACTGTTGATAATTGCATGAAATGCCTCTTTGGAAGTTAGGCTCACAGAACATGTGTTATTCTTTGGCTTCATCTTTGGCAAATGGGAACATGGTCATGCAATCAGTCCAGATAAAATTCAGATCAGATTTATCATTATTCTGTTTGTCCTTAAATGTTTCCTTTACAAGCTTGGTTGTAACTGTCATAACTCTTTTTTCACTAATCAGATGTGTGAAACTCCCACAGCACATATAAAGTCCATTCATTGATTTGTGCAATTAATACCAGCTCCACTTCCCTTGCCATCTTTACCACCATCGTTAATGACAACAACAAAACATTGATTGAACACTTATGATGTAACACATAACATCCCAAATTCTTTAGATAAATGAGCTAATTTTGTAAGCAAGAAGGTAGGTAATATTCTCATGTTTATTTTGCTTATTAGGTAAGGGAAAGACATATTAAATGAACAGCCTAGGAACCCACAGCTGGTAAACAATAAAGCTGAGACAAAAATCCGAGAAACTTCACTTCTAAATTCTAGATGCATTTTTTTCTCTTTTACATCATAAATCATAAACATAACATATGCATCAACTCAATAAAATTTGCTATTCACTATCCTCATTAGTGAAATAAATAAGAATCATATTTATAAATATCATATTGTGTCTCTAGTGTAAAAAGTAAGAACTACAAGTGTAATAAAACAAAAATGTGTAATTGCTATTGTAAAAAAGAGAGAAAAAGAAAGTGCTCTAAGGGATATAACTGCATATATGTTTGAGTGTGTAAAATAGATGACCATATTGCTGAATCTTTGTTGGATCTTTGAGCAGAACTGTTTGTATTCTGACTGTTGGAATGTTTGCTATGTACCCTTTAACTTTGTAACTTGAACAACTACATCCAGGATGACAGTATGTAATTTATAAATTACTGATTTCTTAATGGGCTTTTTCTCATTTTCCTTTTTTTTCTTTCTTTCTTTTAGAATTCTGTATTGTTGCTACCCTTTTTTCTGTTTTGCTTTTTTCTTCTCTTTAAATAAAATTTTAAAAATGTATATTTGCTATTGTAAAAAAAGAGGAAATAGGAAGCGCTATAAAAGATATAGCTGCATGTATGTTTAGGTGTGTGGGATTGATAACCATATTTCTAGGTTCTTGTTGGATTGTTGAACAGATCTGTTTGCCGTCTCACTGCTTTGAGCGTTCACATTGTGTGCTTTTATTTTGTAACTTGAATAACTATTTCTAAAAGAACAATATGTAATTTATCAACTAATGATTTCTTACTGTTTATCTTTTTTTCTTGAAATTCTGTAATATTTCTACCTTTTTCCTGTTTTTTTCTCTTTAAATAAAAAAAACTACAAAAATTTTGTCATTCAAGGTTTATGTTCTGTTTTTCTTTATTTTAAGAAGCAAAACAGAAAAAAGATAGAAACGATGTAGAATTTGAGAAAATATAGGGAATTAACACTAATTAATTATTGCATATTGTTATCTCCGAATTAGTTGTTCAGGTTATAAAATCTAGGCACAAAAGTGGTCAATCAAACAATGATTTCTTGTCATCTTGTTTTGAATTTGTATTGTGCTTTTTATTCTTTTGTTATGATTGGTTCTATTCTGTTGTATTTTACTTGATTTTATTATTTGCAATGGTATGGACAAATTTTTTGAAGAAAATGAGATATTATAGTAATGATTGTTCATTTCCTGTTATCTGGTTTTAAAGTCCTGTAATGCATTCATTCTTTTGATTGGGTTTATACTATTTTGTTATGTTTGATACTGTGTGTGAAGGTATGGCCAACTATTTCAAGGAAAACAGGAGACATTATGGCAACCATGATGTCCTCTTGTCTTGTGAAGTCCTGTATGGCTTGCATTGTTCTGTTCTGATTGACTTTGTTCTGTTTTATTCTCTTCAAAATGAAAAAAAAAACCCAAGAAAATACAATGATAGCACAAACTATTCTTTTTGATGAACTAACAGAGATTAGCAGTATAATTATCTATTTAGAATGCTTATACATACATACATTTATATGTTTACTGGCATACATATAATCTTTTTCTTTCTTTCTTTTTGACTTCCCCCTATTCCAGTAGTTTTGTCCTTTTGAACACTTTCTTTCCCTTTCATTAATTCTAGTATCTATTTTATATTTTGGATCTTATTTCTGTTTCAGATTTTTATTTTTATTTCCTATACTAGGGAAACAATACAGTATAAATGTGAGTTTTATTTTACCTATGATTGGCATCTTGTTTTGAATTTCTAGGCAGAGACCTAGAATTTTGGCAAGAAAAATCATGAGATTGTCTTGATTTGTCAAAAATGGAAATCAAGTTGACAAGAGCATCTGCTTTATAATTTTCCAATGATAGTGGATTTATGTGCTCAGAATGGGCTATAATATGATTGATAAAGAATGGAGGAGTTCTGTCAAGTGGAGCTTTCTGCAGTTTGAATAGTTGTTGTCAAAGTAGGCTCAGTGGTGGAGTGAACAGAAATGGTTTTAATCCTTTGGATTAGATATATTGCATAATATATTAAGGGGTTGGTCTGCAAATTGTTATAAAACATAGAGAATAACCTTGATCTCTGAGTGCTGTGCTGAATCCCCCTTCACTGAGAAGGAGCACTGGGAGGAGCAGCTGTAGATAGCTGCTTTCCTTCTAGAATAAGCATCAGTAAAGTAAGCAGGAGCCCCTGCCCATGGCTGGAAATGAGTGACCATTGGGAAAATAACAGAAGTGCAAAGGAAGAATTTCAAAAGAGGGTAATTTGGTAATGAATATCCACTTTCCCTAGGAACTGGGAGAATGCTACTTGCCAGAACAGGGCAGAATGAGGCAAGGTCTGTCTCTGCTGAGGAACCAGTGGTGCTACAATAAAAGCTAGCTCAGGACCAGAGAGCTGGCATTCTCTATTCCTTCCCGTAATCACTAGTTTTGCTATTTGTTCTACACATACCTGGAGAAGTTTAGCCAGTTGATTTGGCAAGAACAGCCATTCCATAGTGGGAATAATCGTATTAATCCACTGCTCTAACAGTGCTATAGGAGAATGATGAGTCCCTAACCCAAATAGATAAAGAGGTTGAGTGACATCAACTTTGAAACACTGTCTAGAAAGCAGACATTTTTCAACTAATTTTCAGTTCCTGTCGGGCTGCTCCTGTGACTTTCCAAGGAAAATTTAAATCTGTAATGCCTGAAGAATATTATAGAAATTTTGTAACTGATAGGTTGCTATGCCTAATTAGGGCCTAAGACAATTACTATCTCTTGACAAGTTTTGGAAATCATTTAGTTTGTAGCTTATCTAACCTTATCTGAATCTTTTGTGTATGAATTACTCTTTCAAATACAATAGAGTCCAAATAACTTTAAGGACTTATCATTATTTACTTTGTCAGCTGCTAGTTGAAGGTGAAAAGCAAGTAAACCTCTCTTGATTTCTTCAAACAGCATCAGCACACTCTACTTAGAGGACATAGCAAGTAAGATGTCACCCTGAGTGGGTACTATAAGCTTGAGAGAATTGAGTTCTACATCTTTTAAACTTGTGCTACAAACAACTGTTTTCTTGATATCTCATCTTAGCCATCATCTTGTTAGTGGGTGATATGCATTTCTTAGGGGCAGGAGTAACTATCACAGCACCCCACTGTTTCCTAAGATCTCTGCCCCATAGATTGGTGGGAATGGGAGAAAGAAAGGATGCTGCAATCTTGTCTGTCCACCAGGGCCAATAGGTAGAAGAGGTGGAGCACTCTTCAAGACAGATTGAGGGCAGCCTAACCCTTTCAGAGTAGTGGAGATGGTCTAGTCAGCCAGGCAGATGCCAAATTGACTATGGACTCTAGTGATATCAACTCCTATATCCACCAGTCCAGTAAAGGATTTCCCATTGCATTGAATAGTACAATGTATCAGTCAGGGTTTAACTAAAGGCACAGGTATAACACAAGATTCACAAATATAATAGAAATTACGTATTGGCTTACCATGTTCAGTCAGAGTTGGAAGAGGAAGTGTGCAGAGGGCGTCTGCATGCTGGAGGCTGAAGGATTCATTCAAGGGTCTGGAGTTCACTGCACTGTCCCATGCCAGTCTATACCAGGAGGCCAATGGGTCTTTGATGGGAGACCAGAATGTCTATTCCAGAAGGCTGCAGGATCCAAGGCAGAAGCCAAAGTCTGTTCTGGAGGCCAGATGACTTCCAAACCACAGGGGAACACTGGTGCTCCTTCAAAGAAGGGAACCTCCTCTGAAATTCTTCCTTCCCTCTTATGACATCCAGGGGAGGATCCAGCGTAGGATGGGTCTTCTACACCCCAGGGTGTAGAACTGCTAAACCAATTTATTTAAGCTTCCAAATAGTTCAAATTTAGCTGGGTGTGGGAACACACAACTGTAATCCAGCACTCAGGGGGCTAAGGTAGGAGGATTGATGCAAGTTACAGACCAGCCTGGACTATGAAATGAGCTCAAGGCCAGCCTGAACTGCATACTGAGACCTTGTCTCAAAGAGTCAAATAAATAAATAAATAAATAAATGTCTCAAGTTGACAAAACCAATTAACCACTATTTCTTCTCTTTTCTTCTCTTTGCTGTTTCCCCTGTGGCTAGAAATCTTTTCAGAAATAAACACAAGATTTATGCTCACTCTTGACCCTGTTATTTCTTGAACTAGTTTTTATCCAATGGCTCTTGTCCAGATTTCTCTACAGGGAACTTGATATTGGGCCACCTCCAGCAGTCTGAGGATGAGTACTGTCAGCACGCCCAGGGAACTTATTAGAAACACGCACCCCAGCGCTGCGGAATCAGACTTGTGGTGCAATATGTTGCCCAACAAGGGCTTCGTTTCATTATAAAAGCTTTGGCCCACATACTGAGCTTCTTCTAAATCCTCTTCCCTTCCACTCCTTCTCTTTTTGGAATCTTGTGTCAACTTCATCCTCATCATGTCAACCAAACTGAAAATGCATAAGTGGTCATCCAGTTTTTAATGAACTTTTAACTGAGACCATGACTTTCCTGATCTCAATGACTAATCATTTCTTTCTTTTCTTTCTTTCTTTCTTTCTTTCTTTCTTTCTTTCTTTCTTTCTTTCTTTCTTTCTTTCTTTCTTTCATTTTTTGACTGTCTCATTCTGCATATACTGAAAGATGTTTGTCTGAGTGTTATGTTTGTGATATATAACAATTACATTTGTTTGGGGAACTGCTACATAGATTATCATTTCTTAATTTCCTTGGTTCCTTTTATACCCTAATATCTCTTTCCCTTCCCTGATTAAACAAATACTTTTAGATATACTTGCTATCATTCAGCATTAAGCATTTCTAATCACACAAGGCACTTCACTGTTAACATACTTGGCCAGCTAAGAAAGTTCAGAGAGCCATGCTGAGTACAAACAACATCACTACTTCACTTGTGTAAACAAGGGCTTAGAAGAAAAACAATTTTGAGGTATAATTTTTACTGGCAGAAAAAATATTTGAAAATAAAAATATACTAATATCTATATTAAATTCAAGTAACAGCACATGAATATTAGACACTATATACAACTCTTTCCCAGTTAAGAACTTTGAAAAATTATAAAAAGAGCTGCAGCATAAAAACTTTTTTTATAAAGTGCCCAAAATGTGCCATATACTGATTTGTACATTTCCTTTTTTATCTGTTGGCAAAACTGTAAATGAGTGTGATGAAAGTCATTGCACTGCCTGCTTCTTTCTTGGTCACTGTAGAATGTTACAATGATGGTTTCCTGCTCTCTGCCCCCAGTGTTCTAATAAACTTTCCTGTGCTGGCTTCTTCTTGCCCTTAATTATCAGCAGTTCACTCTCAATCCCATCTGTACTACAAAGCCCCTCAAAATTCTCTAACCTATGCAGGCCTAGCAGTGCACACCTGTAATTCCAAAATTCTGGAAAGTTGAAGCATGAGAACCACAAATTCAAGCCCAGTCTGGGGAATGTGGTGACTTAGACCCTGTGAAGGCCATAGGATGGAGTCAATGTACTGACGTAAAAATGATTCTTGTCTGTCTGCTCTGTCACGAAAGCATAAGTCTTCATCTGATGTATTCAGTGTCTCACCACCTAGCTCATAGTGCATACTCAAAAACAGAGATTTATTCAAGTTCACATTTAGAATATCAGGAAAGCCTCAGGCACCAAGCTACTCTTTTCCTTTATGATGCCTCCATCAACAGTTTACTAACAGTATTACCATTTACAAATTAGCAATCTACATGCCCCTCTCAGCTTTCTTTTTTTTTTTTTTTTTCCTTGATGCTATTGGTTTGTTGTTCTCAGGTTCAGGAAAAAACCTCCAATATTTATTTAGCTACTGTGAACCAGCCAGAAGATTTTACACTTTTAAAAGTGTTTTTACATTTTTTATCACATTTGTCCATTACATATAGCTAAAAAGTAGATCATGTGCCATGTTCATGGTATAGTGTAGTAACCAAAAGCCAAATATATTAAATGACTTTTTCCAAGATTTAACAGTTAGTAACTGACAGAACAAGGATACTATCCTGTCTTGTGACTTCAACACTACTTTGGTACCACAATGCAGGAGCTACTTGGACTGAAGACATAAGGCCTTTCCCAAAATGCTCACTTTAAAACTATTTGTCACTATTTACATTTTTGTCACTAGAAGCATGGCTGCCATAAAGACATTCAGTGCATTCCACAATCAATTTTTGTTTCTGCTTCTTCAAACAACATAAAACTGAACTGCAATTATAATGCCATACATTTATAACTCGAGTCCTTTTTTCTCTTGTATTATTACTTGCAGATCAACACCTGGCAACTCAACTATATTAACAACTGCAATTCTCACTCATTATTTTGTCAAGTAAAAAGCTGTAACAATTATGATCAAACATTCTGTCTGAATCTCAGCAGAATTTTCACCCATTGGCCACTGGATGACAGGGAAAAATTCTTCAGTTTTTGCTCTACTTAATTTCAGAATCCAAGCTGATTGCTTATGACACCTAGCTCTTAGTTTTTAAGTGCACTGGCTTCCTTTAATGAATCTTACACAGGTAGCAAAGATGTGATTAGCACTCCATTAATTTATTCCTTCACCTGCAGTACAAGAGAGCCTTTCTTGGGGCCTTTCTATTGAGCTAGGAAACCAGTGCTTTTAACTTTTTGAGACAGAGTCTCACTAAACAGCTAAGCTGCCCAGGCAATTAGGAACTGTGGTTAAAATTGTAAGGAAATAATTTCTTACAGGTGTATGAAGAGGTGAGAAAGTACAGTTAAATTTTCCCATTTATTTTTAAACCTCAACCAATACTTATTTCAAAAATGATTACAAATTAAAGGCAATACCTCAGAATCACAAGGTGATTCATCATCTTTCTTTACTCCCAGTGCAAACACCATATTTATAAAGTGTAGTCACACATGTGTTAGTGAGACATTTACTGCTGTAAATTTTACTTATGTATACAAATACATCTACATTCATGATATTTCAATGAGATACAAGTAAATGTGAAAAGAATTGCAGAGGGTTGAAACAGTTTCAGAAACATGTTGGTGGAAGGAAAATAAGATGAAAATTTTAAAAGAATCTTTTGGATCTACACACATTTTAAAATAATAGTATATGAATGAGAAAAATTTTCACAGCTAATCACTAACTTACTAGTATGATGAGTTTTCTTCTCTTCATCTGCATTAGTGACATTTTTGGCTGTTTGTTCTTCCAGCATTTTTGTTTCCTGCATTATAATTTTTGGCCTTTCTTCTTTTTTCTATTAAAAAAGAAGAACAAAAAGAAAAATAGCATCAAAAAGCATGTAATTGCTCAACCACCCACCCAGTATAATGGAAACAATCACAGGCAAATCTACCAAATCACAATGATTACTCTAGGAAAAGCTGAAAGCTAAAAACACATTCTGCTCTGTATGTAAGCAGATGCAGGTACATGAAGACAAATGAACACAGTGAAATGTATTTCATTCATTCTACACATGGAGTCCAAACATAGCCATCCAAAGCAAGCAAATTCAGTTCCATCTGCAAAGCTCAGGAAAAACCATAAATGTAGAGCCCTCTTGTGAACAGGAGAGAAAGCATACAGACAGGGTGTCAAGGGCATTCCAGACAAGGCACCAGAAACAAAAGGATGAGGCAGGAAACAATACAGCAAAAGAGAGATGCCCAAGGAACGTGACACAACTGGAATACAGTTCCTGGAAGGGCACAGACAGATAAACAGAAGCATCAGGGGAAAACCACACAAGACTCATCTCAGGCTGGAATGGGAACTTTCCCTTTGTGAAATGGGAATCTACAGATTCTTGGCAGCAGTGTAAGATCAATGCCAGAGTACAATGGGTGGCATATCACAAAATAATGTAATTTCCAAATGACGAGCGAGAAAATAAATACAGAAATGAAAAATGATTCTCAGAATGTAATGGGTAAGAAAGACTGGATAGTCATTTGAATTATGGCTAGGGCCAGGAATTCTCAGCTTCAGAGATCTGGTTCCATTCAATATCATCACAGAAAGGTCACAGTCAAGGTCTTCAGGAAAGACATCAAGGGACTGAGGAAACACATTCTGATCAGCGAAGTAGATGACCTAACTTGGGGCAGATTGCAGGAGATTGTATTTTTTAATTATATACAGTAACATTTGTTTTGAGGCTATAAACATAAACATTTATTGATATGTGCAAATATTGATTTCTGGGATATTATGCAAATATGAATTTTTAAATTAATCATAAGATTTAAAATGCCCATTGAAGATTTTGCAAAAGATTTCTATTTAAAGGAAATCTTCCAGGATTAAATATAAGCCAGGCCTGTTGATGTGCACTCTGCTACTAGGAAGACTGAGGTGGGATGATCCCTGAAGCCAGGAGTTCAAAGCCCACCTGGTGAATACAACCAGATCCATTGTCAAGAAGGGAAAAATATTTTAAATTGTAGAAGAGAAATGATGATGTGTTTACAGTATGAGGTATTTTTAAATACTAATATAACAGGAGGAAGAAATGTGAAACCTTAGTTTAAAATTTCTATTCCTCTATAAATGGTATAAACCAATAGTTCTAATTTTCTGTTTATATCATATGCAGTGACAGTTACAAATGGAAGAAAGGTTGTATGCTCTTTACCACTACCTGAGAACTGCAGCATTTATAGTAGAGAGAGAAGAAAATACAGTATCTTCCACCAGTTTTCCATGCAAAGAAACAACTGCTACTCAGGATTTTACAGAAAAATTACACTTTGAAAAGATGCATCTAATAAACTTGGAGCTGGCTAAAAAGATATTTAAGAAATTTTCAGATAAAATTTGAACTTATGTTCAGAGTTAAAGGATACTGCAATGTACTCTGAGTTTCATTCCTATTCATACTCTTCTAATTTGTCGACTTTTTAAATTTTTTTGAGACAGGGTCTGTCTATTCAGTTCTGGCTGGCTTTGAGCTCATTTTGTAGCCCAGGCTGGTCTCAAACTCACAAAGATCCTCCTGCCTCAGCCTCCAGAGTGCTGGGGTTACAGGCATGAGCCACCATGCCCAGCTTAATTTGTTTTCTTATTGTGACATAATATTCAAAATAATAGAAATTATATATCCTACACATCATTTGGGGATATATACTTTAGGGTGTATTTTTAGAAATTCAATGCACTTATATATTACATAATTCATGTATATATTACTTGTAAAATTCTATTATGTAGAAATCTGTTTATTAACAGTAAAATAGTATTAAAATGCTTAAAAAAATGCTTCAATGCAGACAAACATCTTTCCTAACATACAGAAACTCATAGTAGTACAGGAGTTTTAAAATGAATATTTGGAAGTACAAAAACTTCTGAAACTTGAAATGTCAGAATGAGATACAGAGACTCTGAGTGTATATTTTAAAAACTATATTGCATACAATTTCTTACATCATTACCACTTACTTTTTAAGAGCATCTAGTTCTAAGGCTGGTTACTATTTTGATCACAACAAGTATTCTTCAATAACATGAAAAAATTTAAAAACAGTACCCTTTTAATGGAGGAATAACTTAGAAAATATAGTGCAGTTAGGTGTAGCAGCACATTCAATCCAGCACTGGAGATGAGGCTAAAGATCTCAAATCCCAGCCCTGACTAAAAAGCAAATTCAATTAATTAAAAAAAAAGAGGGCCAGGGCTGGAGCTTCTTGCACAGGCCCTGTGATCACCTCCCAGAAACAAAAGAAACAAAAAATAACAATGAAAATCATCTGTACTCACACAACTTTGATGAAACAGATTTTAAATCTTAAAGTTATTACAATATCAATATTATTTTAGTCTAACAAGAGAATCAACAACAGAAAGAGGAAAGCTCTCATAAGAACTGTAGGACAGTAAAATAAAATGCACTTAAAGAAAAAAAATGTTTTAAGCACTGTAAGTTGTTCAAATGAAGGCATCAAAATTCTCTGACTATTCTAAGGACTAATAAGATCCATAAAAGATTTATATAAGTGTGAGTACTATGAAGGTTATGGTAGTAAGCTTTTCAAGGCAATCCTTTGCCAAATTTTGTATTTCCTCCATCATGGGAAAGGTTTGACAGATACAATTTTCCTGTCACTGTGTATTTTCTAACCCATTATTTTTTTCAGTCTCAAATACTTCTAAGTATTTGCCAGTTATTTACCAAAGGGGTGGAAATTTTTTTTTGACTAGTCATAGTCCTTTAAATGATTTTCCCTGATCAAAGTTCCATATAAAACCATGGTAGGTGCACCACTGTTAAATTTGAAGACTAAGCACAATACAATGCAAAACTAAGAAAAAGAAAATTAATTTTACAAAACAGACTTACCTTGTTATCTGATGTAGGCAATGTCATCTGATGTAGGCAATGTCATCTGATGTAGGCCAGTAATTAACAGGACTGGGATTGCTGGAAGAACTGTGGAGCAAAAACACAAATAATAGTGGGTGACTTTAGTCCTTAAAAACTGGTGAAAGCTTGGCTATCTGTGTATCAAATGATGGTTCTTCATTGACACATACATAAGCTATCCAGTTGTGGTTATAATTAATAAGGCTTGCAGGCATTCTAATAGGAACACTATTATTTATAGTATAGGGGAAAACTTTTTAAAACAATTTCTAAATTCCATTTCTAAATATTCTAAAATCTAGATTATATTCTTACAAATTAATGAGATATTCAAAATTCTTGATTCTTTATTAAAATATACCATCATTTAAGACTGGAAAGTCTCACAGAGGCACAGTAGTGGGCAGGAGGAAATACAGAAGTGGGCCAATAGCTAACTGGGGAAGTCATGTGTGTTAGGAAGCACACCCTCACAGTCACAGGGGCTCTCAAGACAGCACAGTCCCTTTTTTCTGAGCATCTCCCACTTCAAATTGTGGGGGAGTTTTCTGAAATTTCATTGTTAATTCAACTGATGAAGGCAAACTAAATAGAGCTAAGAGCCACCTTTAATCCACAGTGTTTTGCTTGTATCTTTGCTGTTTCGGTGCTTCCAAATGGTTGTATACTAAGCAAGTCTTTCCATGTAAAATTGTCCCCTTAACATCATGTTTTACCAAAAATTGAGATCCCACCATGAAATTGAAAAGATTATACCTATTTCAATAATTTTTCCAACACTTTTACTCATCCTCCATTTGTATGCAATTCTCCCTGTTAAACAGTTTCAAGGGAGTGCTGAAATGAAATTACCAAAACTAATGGTAACAAAGAGATGTGGAATTTGTCAAGATTAAGCTTCAACAATAAGTGAATTTCTTCAGAGCTTCTCAGTGCTAGTGAATGACTGCAAGTGGGAGGGAATGAATGTGGTGGGATTCTGCATGGCGATGGGTTTCACTGATGATCCTCCTTCTAACTTCCCATTGACAGAGGTACAGAAAGACAAATGAAAGTTGAGCTAATATTTTTGGAAAGGAGAGATTAGAAGAAAGTCATATTTAATTCAAGTTATCTAGAGATTTTTTTCAGTTTCTGAGAATGAGGAATTCACCCATTAAACATGCTTATCTATCAAATGGTTCTGAGCTACATCAGAATCTTGAGGAAATATTTTAAAATATCCATGTCAGGCCTTACTAGATTTACTGCATCAAAATCTTCAAGGCAGAGCCTCGACTGGTACATTTTCAAATCTTTCTCTTGATCTCTGAAATGCACAATTCTGAATGAGGACTAGAGAACCTAGAAGGTGACATCAGTCTCATCTCTCATCTACACAGCCAGCACTTTTTACTAGTTGAGAATTTGGCCAAAAGGAGGGAAAGTAAGAGATTGTTACTCCATGGAAGCTCCATTCAATCCTCTTGTCTCAGAACAGAATAGGGACTAGTACATTCAAAATGCAACTGATCTCATTATACAAGCTCCTCATCTCCCAGCTCCCAGTAAGTCATTATATGTTTGAAAGCAGAATTTAGATACTTATCTTAGTTGCTGTTTCTGCCTGAAAAGGAGAAGATTTATCTTAATTATCTATTCATTTCCTTTGTTTTCCACTTAGTCACCATTCAGCCAGTGCCAAACTAGATTATTCAAGAGTCCTTCTAAAATTTCAGGTTTATAACTATATGACTCTCTTTGCTAATTAAGAATTTTTAAGAAGATGGGAATATAGCTCAGTGGCACAGCAAGGTGCACAGGATGACACCCACTACCTACAATGAAAGAAAAAGGAAAAAAAATAAATAAAAGAATAAAGGGTTTTTATTCCAAAGCCAGGGACAGCCAGTAATCCTTGCACTATGGGAGGATGAGGCAGGCAGATTGCAAGTTCAAGCCCAGAATAGGAAACTAAGTGAGACCCTGCCTCAAAATAAAACATAATATAAAAGAGTAGGAGATATAGCTTGGTGTGAAGGCCCTGCGTTGAATTTCCAGTTTGGAAAGGAAAAAAAAAGAATTTTTATTCCTAAAATTGAACAGTGTCTTATTTATACATGAACCAGAAAAAACATTCCTTCAAAAACAACCAACCAACCAAACTCCATTGGTCTGCATTATTTTTCTGTGTCATTTTTCCCACTTCAGGGAAATCACCAAAAATGGATCATTTTTATGATCTGTCAACAGTAACAAGATTTCTACTTATTATAAAATACTGTTGTTTTGTTTATGTTTTAAAATAACACCTATTTCCAAGGCTAATTTTGCTTTCCTGTGTTGTTTTACACTAATGCAATCAAACAAAAACCAAACCAAACCAAAAAAAAAAACCCTTTGTAAAAAATATCAGAAAAAAACAGTTATGTTTTACAATTCAGTGTCTTCACAAATACTTGCTGTAAGTGCATAAAAGAAATCCACACCCTCTAGCATTTCATTAAAACTATCAACATTGAAAGTGAAAATTTTACCAATTAAGTTATTTAAAACAGTGTATTTCCATTCATGCAACACTTCAGCTTCTAAATATGTAAAACTGACCAAAAAATATGTCACTGTGAATGGGAAAGTATTTCAGATACTTTGGAAAGAAAATTGATTGCACTATACCTTGTTTTTTGCCTCAGCCTTTCCACCATGTGAAAGCAGCTTTGCTGCTACCAAAGTCTTTGGATTAAAAATTGCATTGTTCTCACCTGCACTCTGACCTCTACTGCCATTGCATCCCATCCCCAGCTGCCTTTCCACCCAAGACACATAGCTTCCTGTGGGTTTCACTGTCCACCACTGGCTGTTTTATGTTTTATGCTTTTTAAAAACTTACTTTTTTGGCCACCACCGCCCACCCACCTGCCTGCCCTTTGGATGGAGCAGCGCAGTTGTAGAAGGGCCAGCTTCTCACTTACTGAACTGCCTGTGAGTGCCACCACTGGCTCCCTCCCTTCCACTGGGAACATCGGGGAAGCCTGCTGCAGGTCTGAGCTGCCTCCAAGAGCAACTGTAGGGCCCATTCTTCCACCAGGAACATCACAGAAGCCTACCACAGGTCTGAGCTGCCTGGGACTGTGACCATTGGGCCTGCCCTTCCACTGGGAACATAGTGGAAGCCCACCTCTGACTACTGCCACTGGCCTGCCCTTTAGGGAACCCACATGTCTCCTGGACCTAGTACTACAGTTGATCTTTGGATCCAACCCCTTCTTCCAGAACCTTGGACTATAGTGGATTACCATGCTGGCTGGATGAGAGACTCAGGAACCCCTCAACCAAACAGAAGACTTCAGCAGGATCCAATCAGTGTGGTGAGTTTGCCCCTAAAATAGAGGTCTGCAATGGGTAAATAAGAGTGGAAGTGAAACTCTTTCCAAATGTAAGACCTTGGCTAACCTGGTAAGAGAGTGGACAATCCCCTCCCTCACACAGAGAACATCAGACAGGTTGAGAAGTGCAGGGATAATGCCATCCCCCAATTTAGAGAAAATTAAAAGAGCTTATGAGACCCCCCCCCCAGTGACACAGTAGGGCCTCAGCTGACACAAATACAATAGCCAGGGAGATCTGGTGGCACACAACAATCTGAAGATATAACAAAAGCAGGAACTAAGAATTGCCCTACATCAATAGTCCTAGGCTAAGTTAGCCCAGAAACTATATAGGACTCACCCAACAGACCCTGTAGGAGGAATTCAGGTGAGTGGATCTCCTCTTCATTGTTGTACTCAGCAATTTGACAAACATCACCCACACAGTAGGAGTCCACCCACACTATGGAAAGCTGTGACTGTTGGGATAGAAAGACCAGATATTTATCCAAAAGGTGAAAATGACTAAACGAAAATGCAAAATGCAATCTCAAACATCTAGTCCATCAGAGGCAAGTACAGGCAACGTTGAAATAGAGGACTTTAAAAGTCATACACCAGAAATCTCTGAAAAGATAGCAAATGAAGTAAAGAAAAAATCCATGAGGCTATGCAGGAACTCAAATTATAAATAATGTCTTATGTAAAGACAGAAATAACAATCTTAGTAAATCAGTTGCTCAACATAGCTAGAGAAGAAATAGGTAAAAAAAAATAGGAGCATGGGAAATTGATTGAAACTTTGAACGAACAATGCAGAAAACAAGCAGAATCCATGAAACAAATTCAAAGAGATACCCAAGGAACAAAAATTTGTATTGAAAGCTGGCAAAACTGTTTAAATAAAGCTGAGGATAGAATTTCAGATCTTGAGGACAGGATAGCAGATAATGATCATGAAAGGGTAGAACTTATAAAAACAACAAAACAGCATGAAATGACAATCCATTGGCTTCAAGATGATGCCAGGAAAAACAATGTAAGATTAATAGGCATCAGTGAGGTGGCAGGAGACAAGGCAAAGTACATAACTAAGCTGTTCACAGAAAAAATGGTAGAAAATTTCCCCCAAATGGGGAAAATCTTATATACAAATAAATGAGACATATAGAACACCAAACAGTCATAACTGACAAAAATATACACCCAGACATATAATAATTAAGATCTCAGACATACAGTATAAAAACAAAATATTAAAGCTGTTAGAGAAAAGACACAACTCACCTATCAAGGAACGCCTATTAGAATCATGGCAGACTTCTCAGTGCAAACCTTCAGGTAAAGATGAGCTTGGAATGAAGTATTCCAAGCCCTAAAAGATAACAACTTTCAAACCTGATTGATGTACCCAGCAAAACTGTCTTTCAAATTTAATGGAGAAAGAAGATACTTCCATGACAAAGAAATTCATGTCCACCAAACCAATCTTAGAAAGAGTGATGAAAGACATCCTAAACAGAGATAAAAATGACCACAATCTCCAGAACAACAACAGAAAGAGACTACCAGGCTGGACAAGAAATTAAACAAGGAAGAAAAGCAGGAAATAAATAATAGGAACACAACATGTCAAATTCAAGCCAGTACATATCATTGATATCTATAAATGTAAATGGGCTCAATTCACCTATCAAAAGAAACAAGTTGAAAGAATGGATCAAGAAACATGATCCCACAGTATGCTGTATGTAAGAAACATATCTGATTCAAAAAGAAATTGATAGATTAAAAGTAGAAGGTTGGAAAACAGTATTCTGTGCAACAGAAATCCAGGAAAATGCAGGGGTAGCCATTCTGTTTGCAGACAAAGTGAACTTCAAACATAAAAGGATTAAAACAGATAAAGAAGGCCAATACATACTTATTAGTGGAAAACTACAAGAGGAAACTAACAATTATAATTATATATTCACCAAAAACAGGAGCACCTAACTATATAAGACAAATACAAATGGACATGAAAAACCAAATACACAAGGACACAATTGCAATTGGAGAACTTAACACTCCACTGTCACAAAGAGATAGGTCAACTAGACAAAAAGTCAGCAAAGAAATACCAGAATTGAATCATACCTGTGTGTGAATGGACTTAGTGGATGTTTACAGAGTGTTCCACCCAACCACATAAGAATATAAGTTCTTATCAGCTGGCCCTGTGTCATTCTTGAAAATAGACCATATATTAACTCATAAAGAATCCTTAACTAAATGGAAAGGGAGAGAAATTATCTCATGCATAATATCTGATCATAGCGCATTAAAATTTGAAATCAATGTCAAAACAACCTGCAAAACATGCATAAATACATGGAAATTAAACAACAACATTCTGAATAACCAGTGGGTTACAGATGAAATTAAAGAGGAAATAAAGCAATGCCTGCAACACAGTGAAAATGCAGATGAAGCATACTGTATCCTGTGGGATGCAATGAAAGCAGTCCTAAGAAGAAATATATAGAAATAAATTGCCACATCAAGAAAATGGAATGAACACAAATAAATAACCTAATGCTACATCTCAACATTCTACAAAAGGAAGAGCAAGTCAAACCCAAGCTCACTGAGGAGAGGAAATTGTAAATATTAGAGCAGTAATTAATGCAATTGAGACTAAAAAAATACAAAGAATTAATGAATCAAAAGCTGTTTTTTTTTGAGAGAATAAGCAAAATTGATAAACCTCTAGCCAACCTTATCAAGAAAAAGAAAGAAAAAACTCAAATCCATACAATAAGGACTGAAAAGAGGGAAATTACCACAGATCCCATGGAAACTGAAAAGGTCATGAACATCTACTTTGAAAATCTCTACTTGCATAAGGTAGAAAACACAGAGGAAATGGACATGTTTCTAGGAACATATGAACTACCAAAGATCAACCAAGAAGATATAGAAATTTTGAATAAACCAATAGCAGCTACTGGAATCAAAAACTTAATTAAAAATTTACCAACAAAGAAAAACCCAGATTCTGATGGAGTCACAGCTGAATTCTATAAAAAATTTAGAGAAGATTTATTGGCAAGACTCCTTAAACTCTTCAATGAATTTGAAAGAGAGGCATTCTGGGAGGCAAGTATCACTCTGATACCAAAACCAGAGAAAGACCCAACCAAAAAGGAGAACTAGAGACCAATTTCACTAATAAACATTGATGCTAAGATTCTCAATAATGTACATGCAAACAGAATGCAGCAAATCATTAAGAAGATTGTACACCATGACCAAGTGGGATTTATTCCAGGAATGCAGGGATGGTTCAACATATGCAACTCAATAAATGTAATACATCACATCAACAGAGCCAAAAATAAAAATCACATGATCATCTCAATAGATGATGAAAAAGCTTTTGATAAAGCCCAGCACCTTTTCATGAAAAAACCCTATATAAACTCAGAGTAGAAAGTATGTACCTCAATCTTATAAAGGCCATCTATGACAAACCAACAGCCAACATTATACTAAAAAACTGAAAGCCTTCACTATAAAATCAGGAACAAGACAAGATGTCCACTATCACCCATCCTAAACAATATAATTCTGGAAATATTAGCCAGAGCAATCAGACAAGAGGGAGAAAAAAGGCATAAAAATAGGAAAAGAAGTTAAATTATCATTATTTGCAGATGACATGATACTCTACATAGAAGACCCCAAGAACTCCATTAAAAATCTACTAGAGGTAATAAACAAATTCAGCAGTGTAGCGGGATACAAAGCCAACACGCAAAAATCAGTAGCATTCCTGTACAAAAACAAAAAAACTCACTGAGAGAGAAATTATGGAAATATCACCTTTAACAATGGCATCTAAAAAACAAATGAAATACCTAGGAATCAACCTAACCAAGAATTTAAAAGATCTATATGCTGAAAATTATACTACTCTAAAAAAGGAGATTGAAGAGGATATTAAAAAATGGAAGGATATTCCTTGCTCTTGGTTAGAAAGAACAAACATTGTAAAAAAGGTCATATCCCAAAACTGTTATACAGATTCAGTGAAATCCCAATCAAAATACCATCAACATACATTACAGATCTAGAGAAAACATTCCTAAAATTCATTTGGAAACAGGAGAAAACTAGAATAGCAAAGGCTATTTTGGGCAACAAAGGCAAGACAGGAGGCTTCTCAATACCTGACTTGAAACTATACTACAAGGCCACAGTGACAAAATCAGCATGGTACTGGCAAAGAAATAGAGCTGAGGATCAGTGGAACAGATTAGAAGATGCAAGCACTACTACAAAGACATTCAGTCACCTTACATTTGACAAAGCCAAACATGTTCACTGGAAAACAGCCTGTTTAATAAATGGTGTTGGAAAAATTGGCTTTCTACATGCTGAAGACTGAAAATAGACTCATGCCTATCACCACACACTTAACTAAAGTCAAAATGGATCCAGGATCTGAATATTAAAACAGAAACACTATATATACTGGAAGACAAAGTAGGTAAAAATCTTGGAGAGATAGGGTTAGGGAGAGAATTCATGAACTAGAATCAAACTGCAAGGGAAATATTTCCCAGAACTAATAATGGGGATCACGTTTTATTAAACAGTTTCTGCGTGTTGAAAGAAATCTCCAGCAGAGTGAAAAGAAAGCCCACAAATTGCAGGGGAAATACTTCAAAGAATCAACAACTGGGATCTCATATTAATAAAATCTTTTTGTACTTCAAAAGAAATTACCAACAAAGTAAAAAGAAAACCCACAAAATGTGAAAGAATTTTAGCCAACAATCCCTCAGACAAAGGACTTATATCCAGAACATACAAAAATTGTAAAACATCCAAATTCAAAGATCCTCTCCAAAAATGGGAATTGGAGCTGAACACAGAGTTCTCAGATGAAGATACACAAATGGCAAATAAATACATGAAGAAATGTTCACCGTCACTGGTCATTTGAGAAACGCAAATTAAAACAACAATGAGATTTCATCTCAGCCCAGAAAGAATGGCCGCCATCAAGAAAACAACTGATAACAAATGTTGACGAGGCTGCAGGGAAAAAGGAACACTGCTCCACTGTTGGTGGGAGTGCAGACCCTTGCAACCACTGTGGAGATCAGTTTGAAGATTCCTAAAAAATCTAGGATTGGAAGTTCGATTCAATCCAGCTATGCCCCTTCTGGGTATTTTCCAGAAAAATTGGAAAGGTCATGTCACAGTGATATATGGACACCCATGTTCATAGCAGCACAATTTGTGATAGTTAAATCTTGTAAACAACCAAAATGCTCATCAACTGCAGAGTGGATAAAAAAATGTGGTATTTTTATACAATAGAATACTACTCAGCTATAAAAAGGATGATTTTGAGGTCTTATGGCTAAAGGGAGGCAACTTGAGAATATTCTCATTAGTTAAATCAACAACACTCATATTAGTAAATACCACATTGTCTCTCTAGTGTAAAAGATAATAAGAATGGACAGAGTAATGATATCCAAAAAGTATAATAGATATCAAATCATAATAGAGATAAAAGTATAATAGATATAATAAATATTCTAAAAGTGAAAGAAAAGGAAAGTGCTCTGAAGGATAAAATAGTGTATACTGTGTAAAACAGAAGACCATACTACTGAGTTTTTGTCAAGGCACTGAGCAGAAGAGTTTGTACTATCAGTGTCTGAGTGCCTAGCCACTTTTTATGCTTTGACTTTGTAACTTTAACAACTATTGTTAACAATATGTAATGCATCAACTAGCGATTTTATGATGTTAAGTGTTTTTTGAACTCTGTTTTCTATTTTTCTTCTTGTTTTTTTCTATTTTGTCTTTTTAAAATTTCCTTTTCTTTCTCTCTTAAAAAAAAATTTAAAAAACTTACTCTTTTGTCCACTGTAAAGCAATCAAGTTTCTTACATTTTTGAAACTCTCTTAACTGTGGAAAGAAGAGCAATGATACTCCCAAAAGCAATAAGCCACTATGCTCACATCCTTCTTCATACCTTCTATAGAACACTCTTATGCATATCATCTGCTTAATGCTGTCAACAACCCTACAACACACTGTGATGATCAGTTAGTCACTCAACAAACAGTTAACATGGCTGAATAACAGGAAGAAAAAAATGAAAGAAAAGAGAAAGAGAAACTTGTCACTGTGGTGTAGGCCTGTAAACCCAAACACTGGTGGTGTTGCAATAGCAGGATAAGAATGAGGGAATCCTGAGGGGATAAAAGTAGTAAAATGCCCCCTGTAATATAGATAATAAAAAATAAAAAGGGCTGAAAATGGAACCCTTTGCTCCCTGAACTTAACCCCTAGAAGTCCTGGGGGAAAAGAGACAGTAATAGGCAGAGGTACAGCTCAGTAATAGAGAGCTTCCTCTGCTTCTGAAAGCTGTGGGTCAAATCATCACACACACACACACACACACACACACTCACAAGAGTCAAAGGTAAAGGGGACAATTAGAAAACATTCTGAGTCTCACTATAGAGTCAACTCCTGGGGAAAAAAACCACACAAATCTAATCACTGGTTCACACAGAGAGTCTGTCAAACTTCTGAGGTTCCTGATGAAGTTTTTTATGTGGTCAGTGTCTAAGTTAAGGACCCAGTGATCAAAACTTCTGTGCACCCATTCTGCGTTCACATGCCCTTCCAGGTAGAAATTTGTGTCTTCACCAGAGAAAACAGAAAGGGGTTAAAGCTGGTTCAGGGGACAAAGTAGGAAGATTAAGGGCCAGATGAGGGTTAGTGATGAGAGTGTCCAATGGAAAGGGTCTTAGCACACTCTACTCCTCCCTCTCTGTCCCCCAGAATCTCTCTGCATCCCCATGCTCCTCTATGTTCACCCAGGGGAAGGGAAGGAGGTCCTCTCATGTAGGTTTTAGGGAGGTAGGTGTGTGGTGATGGGTGCCAAGCCCCATGTGAGGCCTACAGGAGTGATCCCCTGGAGGTGGATGCATCTATCCATTTGGGCTGTGAGGAGACAGGCTGGTACAGGACTTGAAGGGGCACCGGAATGCTGAGTGTCCCTCCCCATTTTTTTCTGGGGGGTACAGACACTGCCAAGGAGCTGCTAGCTGGGGGCTTGCTCTGGGTCCAGGGGATGGGACCCTATTAGCTTTACCTTTTTTTGGGCCCACAGCCAATTTTTGCCTTCTGGTCTCTTCAGATATCCCAAGACTAGGAGGGAGAAAGTGGTGGGACCACTTCATGACAGTCCCTTCCATCACAGGGAAACTCTAATGCACTCCACTCAGCTCCACAGCCTGCCTACAAGAGGTGTAACCAGGGTGGAGCTAAACTCAACCAAGCAGTGCATGGCCTCAGACCTCTAGTCCCATTGGCCCAGTGGAACTATGACATCATAAGGGGCCTATGAGTGAGGCCTCCCTCAGTGGACAGGAGATAGGTGGAGTGCCATTAAAGCTTCAGACTACTGCTGTTCCAGGCCACCCCAGGGAGCTGTGACAGGAGGGCCTGGGAGGAAGGGAAACTAAAATAATAGAAATAAAACAGTAAAAGCATAGAGAAAGATGTGAGAGCACCTTCTGAGGAAAACCTCATGACACAACCCCTGTGAAATCACATAAGATCCAGACATGGTGGTATACACATGCAATCCCAGTACTCCAGAGACTGAGGCAGGAGGATTACCCTGAGTTTTGAAGACAATCTGGAATCCATAGTGGGCTCAAGACCCTGAACTGCCTATCAAGACCCTATCTCAAAAATTAAATAAAATAGTCACACAAAACAGACTTTAAGGCAAACAGTATTTACTCTCAAAAGGGGCCACACTCTATTAAAATGTTAACTTCTTCAGGCACTTATGACAAGTCTGCATTTGTCTGACATTCCTTGTCATTTGATGAATTCTCCTCACCTGCCTAATCTAGGATGTGCTAGCACTCAGATCCTAGATTTTCCCTATGATGATCTTTCTCTTGCCTCTTTGTGATCATCTTCAGTTCTGTGGCATCAAATACCAGCTACACAGCAACTCTGAAAGTTGTGTCTTCATCCAACAGCCTATTGTGAAATCTAGGCTTAAGAAATCAATAGTCTCTGTGACATTTGCTTTTGCATATGTAATAGTATCTCCAGACTTCTAGATCTCAAATGAAGCCTTTAGTGTCACTTCTAGAACATGCATTCCTCACAGGCTTTAGCATCTCAGGTGAAGAAGACTCCACCTTTCCAGTTGCTTAGCCTAAAACCATGGAGGCACCTTGGATGGCCACTTCTTGTCTTTGAACATAATCTAGCAGCCATAAAGAATTGCTTATGGTGACAATTATTTAGATAAATTTATGCCAAGATTTTGAGAATTGCAAACTGGTCCTTGTATTATTGTTTTATCTTTTATTACTTCATTTACTTTCAATTTCACCTTTGTTGTGTGTCCACAGAACAGAGAGGGACATGCATGGTACTATGTGATGTATAACTGGTTTGTAAAACACAACAGCAAGACTTAGAGTCCACTTTTCCTCTTAAAGACTACTGATTTTTTAACTAGAGATCAGCAGATCTCAGGGACATTCAACAGAAATTGGGAACAAAAAACCCAATAGAACACACACTGGGAAATTACAATGAAGATCAGAGCTAAGAAACAAATTTCTGGAAGTCATAGGTTGGAGAAGGTTTCATCATGTGTTGTACTCTCTGATCTGCTGTGAATAGATCATGTGGATTTTAGTGGGTAAGAGGGACTCATCTAGTCAGCCACAAAAGTTTTCTTGAGTATCTCAGCAATTAGTTGTAAAATAAAGAATAAAACTTGATCAACAGCAGCCTCAACATGGGAGAAGGATGAGTTTGATGTAAGCTGCTCAGGCTTATGGTTCTTGGAGCCTTTTCAACCTGCATCCATGGCAAGCATTCACCTACTCCATTCAAGGGCTCAGTTTCTAGAGCAGTATGTGCTAGTTCTTATTATCCTATTTTGCTGAGGGAAACTCATGATTAAAGTTCAAGCTCAGTTATACGGTTGAACAGATGCTTGATTTCATCAACAGGAAACAAATGGAAGTTTGCATTTCCAGCAATGACCTTTCTAAAGCAGTGACCTTGCTGGAGTCTACAAGAACCTGATTAAGTTCATGTGTGAGTAAGACATCTTGCTGAAGGAAAGAGAAAATGAGAAGCTGTCAAAAGTGATGACCCCATCCTCCCTATGAGGAGTTAGTCACAAGCACATAGGTAAGACAAAAATATTGAATACCAGCCAGAGTTTTGAGTTTTTTTATTATGCATTTGGTAGTTATTCAAATGACCGGACCTAGTCTGATGGAGTGTGCCTCCTCAAGGTGTGTGTTTCATATTTATATGACTTTTGTTCATATACAACATACCTGCTGTAATGGTTAGTGCATTATGTCAACTTGGGAAGTTTAGAAGTGTAAATAGTAACTCAGCAGAGGGCCAGGGTACACTTCACTTTATATACATCCTGAACTTGGGGAAGAGGAGGGCGTAGAGGTGGTGTGGGCTGACAGCCTGAGTCCACTGCAAGGGAAGTGAAGATGAGCTGATTTCTGGTTCTTCCAAGGAGCTCTAGTCTTCTCCTTCAGCACAGGATGGAAACATACACTCTCTGATATATAGCCGTAGAGCTGAAGTCAGCACATGATGGAGATACCTACGTATCTATGTGTGTTGGGACAAAATTCACAATAACCAAGATTCAGAATCAGCCTATGTGCCCTGTCAAAAGGTGCACAGTGGAACATTATTCAGCCATAAAGAAGAAAGAAAAATGTATGAAACTACAGATCATCATGTTAAGTGAAATAAACAAGGTTCATGGTAAAAAAAAAATAGCACAATGTTTTCCCTAAGAAGAGGAATCCAGAAGCAAATAAGGTGACAGAAAGGTAGAAAGAAGGCTTTGGGTGGAGTGGTAGAAATTTGCAGGGAGTGCAAAGGAGGGTAGAGGGATATGGCTGAATTTAAAAATATTCTATATTTATGTTTGATTACACACAGTAAAATTCTGTAACATAACATTAGTGTGCATTAAGAAAACAGTGTTGGAAAATACATTACATGTTTTCTGTGATATGTGAAATAGAAACAGAAAAATATATGAAAGTCAAGTAGAATGGAGATCATTAGGAAAGGAGGACAGGACAGGGGGAGGGGAGGAGCTGAGGGCAACAGAGAGACGCAGGCCACCAATGCACATTACAGCCATGTATGAAAATGTCACAGAGAAACCCACTATGCTTTGTGACTCTGATGGGATAATAAATGAATTTTAAAAGAATGCTAGTTAAATTTAAACAGTGAAAATGAGCCTTGTCTTTGAATATCATTGATCATGAAAATACCGTTGCTCTTGGGTATTGTGTTTCCTCATAAATAACTTAAATTTGGAACTCTTTTTGTTTGTGTGAGGCACGAGTAGCACAGTAACGTGTGAAACACAATGTGTTAGAGGTGTAACAGCAAGAGCTCATCAGCAGTGGGTTTTTTTTTGTGGAGCCTTAGAAATAACTTCCAAGTTCTCCTGTCTCAAACCGTGTTTCCTTCCATGAAACAAATCTCCCATGTCTGTCTACTTTCAGGTTAATCTAAAAATCTCTTTAAACCTAAGAAATTACATTTTCAATTTCATTTTCAAGTGATGAATAATCAACATTAGATTGTGAGACATAAAAGTAGTTGGATTAATGTATACATCATTTTACAATTTTATATAAAATATTAGTCTTTGCTAAACAATCCTTACTACTTTACGCTCAAAATTTTACACGTTTTTCTTATATGTGCTGAGGGGGAGGGGCTGGCTTGAGGTGGTCACCAGAAGTGTGCACAGTTATCCTAGATTCTTTCTTTCTCTACCTCTGCTTCCTGGCTAAACTAAGTTGAGTAACTTTTCTCCACAAATGCCTGTCTCCGTGGAGCCAAGCAGTCAAGCATAGAGTAAATACTCTAAAACCATGAGCCAAAATACACTTCTGCTTTATGATGCAAATGTCAAGTATTTTGTTCCAGACGTAAAAATATAACTAATCCATGTTGCTTGTCAATTACTTGGCAGAAACACATGCTGAAATAAAAAATATAAATTAATTTGAAATCTTGGTGGACATCTAAAAGCAATAGAGAACTTATTTATAAATTAAATAAGATTATTCAGAAAAAAATCATGATTTTCCTTAAAGTCTTGAAATGGTTATTCTTCCTAAACCAATTTATTCTTACAGTGAATATTTGTTCATCTCATACTGTGGAGCTTTTATATTTTCCCTGATTACTTTCTGTTGTCTTACTGCCACTGAGTGTGACATAGGATTTTTTTTTACCTAACCCACCTCCCTTGTTTGTTATCCTTTCTATCAGTTACTCATAATTTTTTTCAAACATATGTATGAAACGCTAGTACCTTTGACATATCCTGAAGATTACATTCAATCAAAAGTCTATAGTCAAAACACATGTGAAGGCATCAGGGCTTCCTTCATCATGTGTCTGTGCATATAATTTCCATGCAGAGAGGTGGAATGAGTTACTGATAGAAACTTAAGCGGGGAACGAAATCTTGCATTGTAGTCCAGGATTTATCTCTGGTTGCTTGATGTTCAGCTCTGTTTCCAAGTTTAGCCATGTGTATATAAACTTGAATGCTAACTTGCCTTAAGATGCAGAGAAATCCAACAGGTGAGAGATACTGATACAAAACTGAGGGAAAGATACATAGACTCCATGATTCAGCAAATACACATATGTGTTAGTGTGCAGCCATTAACAAGAAATTTTTCTGGCTGGGATAATGAGGGAGAAATCTCCTGAGGATAGAACATTTGACAGATGCAATCTGTCCTTCACAATATGCAGGGCAGAGGTCAGAACTGAAAAAATGTTGTCAGATTCTGTGAGATATAGAGCATGCAGGGAATGAGGCTGTCTATGTGAGTTTATGACAGACAATGATTGTTAGGAGTGTCTGGAGCATGAATCATCATAAGTCTTTGGAGGACAAGGAGAGCCAAGTGATTGTATGGGAAAGGGAACTCTGAAGATCTCAGTGAATCTCAACCAATGGATTTGTAAAAAGAATAGTAATTAAATTATGTGTAGACATAATCATTATATTTTTAAACTGCACAATGTGATATCACATTTAAAGTGATCTAAAATTGAGAAAGAAGGGAAAAAGTATAAAAAGGGGAAACTTTGCCGAGAATAAGATATCCTAATTTTATAAATTGACATTCATGACAGCTTACTTTTTTCAAACTTTTCTACTGTGACTTTGGAGTCTGGCTAACTGGAGATTCTTCATGAGTGTTCCTATTTGCCTGCAAAAGCAGGAACTTGCAGCCTATCAGACTAGTAGTGAGCAGGAGAGCAGCATGTGAGGCTAGAAGGCGTAAGATGGGATCTTATTATATCCTTGGAATAAGGTAGTGGATTTTGTATTAAATTATGGGTCAGGAGTTCTCTCCATTTTCTTCATGTGCTAAAATTCTATGGGAAGGTTAGTTTAAGGATAATAGATGAATTAATCTACTAAAGGAGGAAAATGTTGTCAGGAATACATTAAGGATGTAATATTGGTTCTTGGAACCAGGGTTATATACAGAATGAAGAGCAAAAAACAGACATGAAAGATACAAAAATGTTAACGTTTGGGCAGAAAATAAGCATGTATAATTTGTCAACCAAAAACAGATAAGCAGCATTAAAAAGAAATCATACAGTACTCACAATGAGTCAAAGGAAAGGGGAATCTCAGGAACTCACCCACCACAGGCCTACGTGTGGAAAACAATAAACTCCTGTGAATGACTTTACTTTGGGAAGAGCCTTGGAAGCCCTGATCATTCCAGGTCACTGAGAGAAGTGTTTCACTGAGTGCAGGCATCCAGGCATTCAGAGGCCATGGTAGCCATTGTTCCATGGGTCCCAACTATTGCTCACTCTGACACAGGAACATAGATTCATCCACATGATACCCACCCAGGCATGCAGAGTTCAGAAATTTGCAGTCATTCAGGCTTCACCTGAATTTCAGAGGAATGCCTTGGAGACCAGGCAATATGTGGTGGGAAGAAAGCCCCTGCTGAGAGCCACCTAGACATTGAGGCATGAAACTTTGAGAGGAATACTGAAGATGCCAGGGTTGAAGAATGCATTCTAAGGAAAGTCACATGCAATTAGTGGACCTATTCCAGGACTGTAGGCATGAGGGCTGCAAACATTAAGGCCATCTGGGTGGGGCTGCTGGAACTCTCCGGAGCTCACACTCTTCCACTATGTGCTCTGGATGCTGGACACAGAGATACAAGATTTAATGTTGGTAATTCTGGGTCTTGACTTTCAGCCTTATGCCTGTATTTCACCCTTCTGAAATTCTGGGATGGGAATGAATACCCTATGCCACTACACTGTGAGGATACTCAAATGACAGTTTTCATTTTATAGGGGATAACCACGATTAGGAGTTTGGAGTCTCAGAACAAGCTTTGTACTTTTCCTTTTTGCTTCTTTTTTGTAGTAGTGTGGATTGAACATAGGGTCTTGGCACTGAGCTATAACTCTTACTCTTGGGTATTTTTGTTTTGTTACTGGGAAATGGATGTTGCTTAGGCAGGAAGGTTGATATGGGGGGTGCAGTTTGTGGTCCTTCAGCCTTAAACTCCCAGAGAGCTGTTGTGGAGAAAGGAGACTTTGGAGATGGATTGTTGGAGATGGGCTAAATTCATTTTGCATAATGAGGTGGACATGAGCCTTTGTGGGGAGGCAATTAATTGAATGTCATGGTGGGATCCCACATAATTGCTTTCAAGGCTCATTATGTTGAAGGCTCCCTTGCTGATGGACTTTTGGAGTGTAATTGCATAATGAGGGCTCCAACTTCATCAGTGAATTCACCCATTGAAAAGAATAGAATTTGATGGAATCATTTGGAGATACAGGAAGATTAGGAGGTGGGGTCTTTTTAGAAAGTAGTTCACAGGGAATGTACCTCAGCAGGGTATGTCTGTCATTCTGTTTGCTTCTTCCTGGTTTCCTGGTTGCCATGAGGTAAAGAAGCTTTCTGTCACTCTCTTTTACCATGATTCTGCTTTTTCAAAGGCTTAAAAATAATAGAGCCAGCAGACTACAAGCAAATTTAATTCTCTCTTTTTTCAGAATTTTGTCAGAGTGATGAAAAGCTGACAAAACTTTCAGCAACATGGGTAGTGATGTAAAATATAAATGAAGAGTATTATAGAAGTACACAGGCATTGCATCAATATCTGAGGTTTTGCATACAAAAAGGAGACAATTCTCAACCATGCGTAAGTTAGGAAGTATGCTTGGGTGCTCAGATTGGACAGTAGATGCTTTTGTTCTAAGTTTAAATTTCTATCATTAAATTGCAATGGATATCATTGGATCTAGAATTTTATGCATAATATTCAGTCACATTACATAATTAAAAAACATGTATTTATAAACAAGCTATCCATAAAATTGGCTGGTTTTACCCACTCTTCATGGGGTAAAATATTTTGTAATTCATTGACATCCCCAGCACTTTTCCCACCAATCCAAACCTCTTTTCTGCATAGGGGCTTGGTGGAGTACCTTTCTGGGTTTGTCTGGTTTGATCATACATGTGTGACCTTAGGGTTCATGTCTCATGCTTTGCCCATTTATCTGTGGCAGAGTTTCCTAGTTGCCATGTAATAAATGACTTTGATGTATCATATTTCTACCTTAAGCCCATCTGACCATGGTCTGAATCCTCTACAACCAGAAAACAATGTAATCTTCTCCTTGAAATCATGAGTGTCAGCTTAATACAATGATGAAGCAGAAAGGGGTAAAATGAAAGAAGAAAGAAAGTCCCAGTGAAAAAAATAGTTCTAAAACCATTTGGTCAAGCCTAACAGGGAATCTGTGTTAAAAGTCAAAAATAAAATTTGGAAATTAGGGACAGGAATGTTGAAGAAAATATTGTATCTTGTACAGGATCCATGAGGAGAGATGGTCAAATGATTTGATTAAAGGAAAGAAGTAGTATTGCTCATCAATTTTGATGAGACGTTTTATGTTATAGATATAAATTTGTAGCAGAATATATATTTCCTATTGTATGACTTTTTCTAAATGTTTTAAACCAACAGGTTTTTAAATGGCTTAGAACAGAATTTGGCAGTTGTTATGGTGGATACATTATGTTAATGTGAGAAGTTTAGAAGTTTACTGAAGTGTCTGGTCAGGGAGCTAGGATCTTCACTTTGTAACAGTCCTGATTCTGTGCATGGAGATTGTGTAAGTGCTGCCAACCCCAGGGGCATAACCTGCTTACCATATAAGGAGGGGAAGACTTCCCCTGAACCTTTTTTTTTCCTACTGCTTTTGCTATCATCTGCTACTCTGAAGTGGTGCCTCTGTGCCATGGCACCATGCTTTGGAGACAGCTGATTATGGATTGAAATCTCCACAAACAGTGAGCTAAATAAACCTTTCCTTCCTTAATTTTGGGTGGTGCCAGGTATTTGTCCCAGTCATGAGATAAAAGTAACCAAGATGGTGTTTGGTACCAGAGAAGTGGGATCTTTATTCTAAATGTATCCGACCATGTAGTTCAAGAGCCTTTAGGAACGGCTTGCTGAAAGAGTTGGGAAAGGTTTGGATATGTCACCTGAGAGGGTAGCAATGGAATGCCATAGGCTGTTTTGTGTGAAAGACTCTAGTCAGAGCTCAGAAGACCTGAATTCTGATAGAAATCCTTCTGATACAGTCCAGACTTGGGAGGTTTCTGCTGGTATGGACTGCATTGGCATCTAGATTCCACTTAGACTTAGCTGCACACATTTATTTCCTGGCCTCTGAATCCACGTGAAGAGTTGCTGCCTGCATGTTAATGGTGACGGTTAGAGAGGCCATTCACTGAGAGATGATGACATTGAGGCTCTTCCAAACAGGTGACACATGCTATTTCATGTCCTCTGTAGTTGCAGGCTATAGAAAAACTTATTTAAAACATTTAGAGGCATTTTAAAAATTGATACATAATAATTGTGAGAATTCTTATCTTCATTTTATAAATAACAACATGGAGCCTGTGGAAAGCTGTCCATGATGACATCAATCAATGGCATGGGAATATCCACACCCAAATGTGCACAGGGCAACACCATTCAGAGAAACCCACAGGCCTGGGCTGAGACAGCCTGGTGCTTCCCCTGGCACTGTCGCTCATTTCCTGGTTATGCTTCCCCAAAAATGATAGGTGTCGTGGGAGAGGAAGGAAAGTACTCAAGATTCTGCTTGAAGTTATGCAATGTGTGTCTCATTTTCTTTTTCTGCAAAATGAGAATTGAAGTAGAATCTATCTCTTAGGAGTGGTGTGATGCTGAAAGGATCAAATATAGTTTGGACTGTGTTTGGTGAAGACTAAGTAGGTATTCACACTGCTATTGCTGTCTGTGCTCTAGAGCAAAAATTCTCCAAAAATGTCCCCACCAGAGCTGTCCCTTTTTGAAACTGTATTTGCCCAGAGAGTAAAATGGAGGCAACTTCTGGATCGGCACAAAAATGTGTTCTCCTATGTATTTTATATCTGTGTGTCTTTTTATTTTTATAATACTTCATAATTTCTTTTACTTGGTATGTATTTAACATTAGATCTTCAGAAAATCAGTCCTGGCTATTTTATAAAAATCTGTATATTTCTAGGAAAAGGATAAGTGTCAGGCAGGGTTAATAATACTATTTTTCTCAAACCAAACCAAGACAAGAACAGGCATTTCCTTAATATCATTAGAAGAATAAATGAATAAGATATGCTATATATCAATTTCCCAAGGTGAATGCATTTATTATACTTCATAAAGAAATTAAAAATGTAAATAAGGAACAAAACATACAGTAGACATTGTAAAATAGTAAGAATATGTTCAAATGGGAAGGGGAATTAGGGAGGGGAGTTGGAAAATCAAAAAAAGGTAAAAGAAAACAAGAAGAAATAAATGGATGCAAAACTTTTGTAAATAATGAGGGTGAGAGCCTTTGGAGAGAGGGAAGTAGGGGAAGAATAAAGTTAAATCATGCCCAGGTAATAATTCCCTTTGATAAATGTGATCATTATGTATATCAAAACTTAATTAATTTAAAAATGTGAGAAAGACAAGAAGAGTAATCAATGAGCAGGAATTTTCTGTTGTATGAGATTAGAGTTTCCAGAGGGTTAATGGAAGGCATAATTTTTCTGTTCTTGTACCTTTCCTTATGCACAGGCAGGTTCATCAGTTTTGTTTTATCATGAATCTTCTTGTAGACATGTGAAGAACTAACCACAGTGAACTAGGTGGATTTCACCAAGGCAAAAGTTTGAAGAATGAAAAACATGTCAACAAGAGGTAAATAATTGTCTTGGTTACTTTTCTTTACTTGATGGGACAAAACACCCAACACTCAAAATTAAGGAAAGGTTTACTTCTTACCATTTTTGGAGGGTTCATTCCATAATCAGCTGGCTCCAAGGTGGGGTTGCATGGCACTGGGACAACACTTCAAGGAAGCAGCCAGAAACAAACTTCTTCTCTTGGCTAATATTGTACATTGGCCAACACCCTCTCAGGGTAGGCGTGGCTCTCACAAAATCTCTTTACCTTCCTTTGCACAGGATGAGAATATTTACAAAGTAAGAACCCTGGCTCCCTGCTGAGTCTCTCAGTTAAATTTCTATCCTGCTCAAGTTGATTCAATGTATCAACCATAACAGTACTTCAGTTTGATTTAGTATACACTGTAGTGTGCGGGGCTGGTATCACAGACTGATTAGACCCACAACCTCTCAAATGAGTGGATGACTAAAGCTTAAGTAAATGAGATATGTAGTATGATTCTAAGGTTCAAGAGGATCAAAGGCCTCTGGCATAATTTGAGATTCTCAGGGGTTGACACAAAGAACTTTTCCAAGCAGGCCATATTTATTTGGTGTTCAAACAAGAGAAGGGTGTAGAGTGGAAACCATCAGAAACTAAGCAGGACTGGAGAGCTGGCTCAAGGGCTACTCCAAGTAATAAATTATCTTAATGCAGGAGGAGTATCTTATGCCCAGGTTGACTTTCACCACAGGATTTAGACTCTGGCAACTACAGTCTTTAATTAATTGGGGTTGGATCCAGGAATCCTCAGGTGGCCTTGTCTTGTCTTTTAAGGTGTCACAGCATCACAAGCCTCAGCCAGGACCAATGATTTATAGAGGTTCACTTATGAGGATTCTGATGCCCATCTCCAGACAAGGTTTTCAGGCCTTGGACTGACTCACAAGTAGACACAGAAAGCCAGTTGGATAAATTTATATCCTGCTCAGAGCCACTGCATAGTGGTCTTCTTCAGTAGGAGTGGCTGAGTAGGAGAGAAGGGCATCTCCAGTGGCAGCTATGTGACTTTCCCTTTGACAGGACCCAGGTTGTCTTACATTAGTTGGTGTCACGATTGGAAAAAACTGACTCTATGTATAGCAAACGTTGTGGAGTCTGGGCAGGAAGCTTTAACTTGAAGTGCATAGGTAAGATATACACGTAGTTTGGAAAATTGTAAGTATGTAAAGTTTTCTCAAAGTATCAGAGAGGCACTGCACTTTGGGTAAGAAAACCAGTTTCTGTTAAATATTCAACCTCAGCTTTAACAAAAACTGCAAATTGAGATAATTAAGCTTTTACTTTCAGCCAATCAGTTACACATATATTCATAGTGATGCTAAAGATAACAGACACATGGATACAAATTATGGTTAATGGGATAAATCAATAAATGGGTGTACAATTTTGGAGCATAAGGGGGCTTATAGGGAGGGCAAAGTGCAGTGGGTGACAGTGAAAACCTTGCAATGTGTTCACCCTGGATTGAATCCTTGTACATTTCTTTTGACTCAATAGGCATCACTGTAGGTGCATTCTCTATGCCCTTGGAATCTCTGGTAATACAACACAGTATTACAGACTTTTCCATGCTGGGACTCTCACAGAAGCCAGAGGTACACAGAGTTTTCTTTGTGTTCTTTTTGGTTATCTGTTTGACCACAGTGTGATCACAATGAGCATGTTGCCTCTGTTGCTGTCAGCTCCATGTTGGATTCCCCCATGCACTTTCTCCTGGCCGATCTATCCTTTATTGACACCTGTTATTGTTCCTCTCTGGCTCCTAAGCTCATTGTTAACTCCCTGTATAGGACACAAACATCTTTTATGAAGGCTGCATAGCTCAGCCTATTGAAGCTCCATATTTTGGCAGATGTTGAAATCATTCTGATCACTATGATGGCTCATGACTACTAGGGGGCCATCTGCAAGCCTCTACACTACATAACCACCATAATGAGGAAGCTGTGCAGTGTTGGTGGCAGTGGCTTGATTGGAGGGATTCTTGCATTCACCAGTTTAGCTCCTCCTGGAACTTGGTTGCCCCTATGTGGGTCCAACATGTTCCTCCACTTCGCCTGTGACTTGTTCCCTCTTCTCTACCTGCAGGGCTCACTTTGTAGTGGCTGCCTTGTTTTGTCCCCTTTATAATTAGTTATATGCATCCATAATCTATTTTACCCATAGAGTCATGGCAGTGCTTTATTACATTCTGACACCTATGTTGAATCAACTCATCTATACTCTGAGAAATGAAGAGGCACAAAATGCTTTGAGAAAGTTCTTTATATAATTAGAAATTTCAGCTAAAGAGAGTGAGTGACAAAGCAGAAAAATAGATGACTTTATTTTTGTAAGTGAAACAACCAAAGTTTGCATTATATTACCCTATATCATCTTTTAATCTTCAGAGTTCTGTAGTTTACTTAGACTTTTCACATGAATTGCATAATTTTAATATAAAATTAATGATGGATATATATCCTGAAGTATTCTTCTTATTTTACATGTGAAAAACTATGTTGCCTGATATGATTAATTAATAAACAAAGGTTATCTAGTTTTGAAGCTCAAGGTCAATTATTATTGAATCATCACCCTCATCTGAAATTAGCAAGTCACATGGACACCACATGAGTCTGATGATCACTGATTGTGCTGTAGGAACATGATGCAAGCCCAGCTCAGTGCCTTCATACATAGTCTGCATCACAGGGTCCTGTGCATTCAGATTCACATTCTATTGCCTATCCCCTGTTCTGTGATATCAGCAGTGCAGTAGCTGCAGCAGGTGAGGGAAGAACCAGGCCTGGAGACCGATGAACCTGAGTCTGAATCTCATTGTCTGTGCTTGCTAATGACTTTGACTGAGTGATGCTAAAGGGGTAGGCATTTTAGATTTCACATATATGTTGGATAGTGCAGAGTTCATATTTATGTTCCTGACTTAGTTTTTTGATCATGATGTCCTCCAAGTCCACCTATGATGTGTCAAAAGGCAGAATTTCTTCCTCTTTAACAATGCATGCAGGAAAAAGTAAGGGATAAAGAATCAGTATAATGTGAGTCTCAAATTGTTATTATGGGAATTGAATGAGATGACCAAGATGAAGGTTTTAAAGCAGTTTTCTTTACAGACTAAAGTGCCAATATGTTGATCTGATATTATGCTCTCTACTCAGTCCTTTCCTAAATCTCCATAAAGTTGTTTATTTCCTTTGCTCTTTTACCTGTAATAGGTTTGATGATTTTATTTTGCATATTTGACATGCATATCCATTTATTCCACATTTTTTCTGGTTTTCCAACCTTGACCATATTCCTCCCAATCCTGCAATGCTTATTATGTGGGCTTCCATCAATTAAAATAAAAGTAATCTGTTGGACCAATAATTCAGTGTCTGTGTGCTAGGAATTAAAGCCAGGGCTGTGTGTGGGCTGGGCACACTCTCAGCTACTGAGTCCAATCCCAGGCCCATATGCAGTTCAGAACTAAGAAATAATCTGGAAAGTAAAGGGAAAGACAGTTTGTCTACTAAGAGGAATTGATTTCTATGAACCAATACATTTGGAAACTTATCAGATTCTTGCTTTCTCTTCAAACTTTTTTATTTGCTACAGTGAAAAGTTGCAGAGCTTTGAGGCAAGACATGTAGTGACTTCTCTGAGTTTGTCATATTTTAAAGCAGGCTAGTCATAACTCAGACCTTAAATTCCATACCCATTCATATAAAATATTCATCAGTGGCACTGTAGGAGTACATGGAGTCATTTGAGAATATTAAAATAGAATAATTCCTGCTTTTTTTTTTTTTTTTAGATACTGGAGATTGAACACAGGGCCTTCATTCTGAGCTCCATCCCTAAATTTTTTCTTATTGTGTTTTAAGAAGGATCTTGCTATGTCATTAAATTGCCTAGAATGAGTTAAACCTTATGGTAATGTGGCTGCAGCCTCCAAAAGTGCTGGGATTACAGCCATGAGCAACTGTGCCTGGCTTGGTTTCTGCTTTATATAATTATGAAAATAAATTCAAGAAGCAAGAAACCCTAATCTCATGCATCTGTTTTATAAAAGAATCAGAAGATGAAATTTGAGAACACATTTATGATTTAGACTGCAAAATCTCCTGACCTAAAGTTACCAGCATGCACCAACAAATGCGGCTACTAAGTAAATAAGCTGCTTCTGAATGAGAAGACACTGTAAACAGAGTCCAATGACTGGACATTGACTCAGAGAGGCTATTTGAATCTACCTTAACTCAAAGGAAGCAGAAAGCACTCCTACAAAACAAAATTTTAAGCAACCAAGAGGTGAAGAGATAAATGTGCCAAGAGGTAATTTTGCACATGATATGAACATTTAAAAACATGTGGAAATTCAGTAGGAACCAGGAAAATGCCAAATCATGGATACAATGAGATGCAATTTTTACTTATAAATTTGACAAAACCTAAAACATTTGACTACTTCAACGTTGCTGAAAAATGAGCAGCAGCAGTTTCTCTCCTCCACTACTGGTAATTTTATCACCTCAGAAAGTTACCTGAGGGTATTTATTAAAAATAAAATCCCCAAAGACTTGACTCAAGTATAGGTCTTTATTTGAAGAAACTCAGAATGGTGCACACATTTAATCATGCACAACAATACTCATTGTAGAAAAATTTTTTTCCTTACACAAAACAATCAAAGAGAGAAATGCTTCAATAAAACAACAAACGATGGATTTTAAACATAGGTAACTAATATGGATTTTGATATGTTAATAAAGAAGTTTGGAAAAATGTTAAATGAAAAGATAAGTTGAAAGTGACACATCTAGTATGATTATAATAGTGGAAAAAGAAATCATAAAACATCAATATAATTTTATTTTAGGTGTGTGTGATTGATATTTGTTTACATGAAGTTTATTTTCAGAAGCAAATGTAAGAATACTATCAAATTGATTATAACTTATTTTTTGGTCAGTGGAATTGAATAGCAGGGAAATATTTAACTTTCAGTTTTTAGAGTCTAATTTTTTTAAATGCATTCATACAAGATGGTATAATTAAAATGAAAAATAAATATAAAAAGCAAATATCACACAGAGATTAGTCTCTTAATGGTGCTATGAAATTGGTGTTTTATTCCCTGTTTTAAAACAAAGGGATTCTGGTGATACATTTCTCTTGGTCCTATGAATTCCCTGTGTCCCGCATGGTTCTCATCAAGACTTAGCCCCGATTCCAGGCTAATCTTTCCTTGGTTCTCATATCCTCTCCTATCACTTCATTCCTGGTGTCTCTTTGCACCTCAACTATTCCTTCTTTACTATAACTTCAACTTCTCCTGTAACTTTAGTTAAGTCTCTGCTATCCTAAAAGGTAGATACTAAACTCTGAGAGATATTATTGCTTTGTTCAGTTTACAGGACTTTCCGAGCAAACAGAGATTTCTAATCCTGTTTCCCTGCCCAACAAGGAGTGTTTTATTCCTTAGTCTATGCCCCAGTCAAAAGAGACTAATACATGCAAAGAGTAGAATCTGACTGGTAATTGAGCCTGGTAAATGTTTCTTCCATTCCTGGCCAGGGAGAAAAGAAAAATACAATAATTAAAACCAGAAATAATGTAAACTTTCAAAGTTTCAGTACTGTGGACAATATACTGGGGAAGCAAAAAAGGTGGAACCTATATTTTAGATGCATAGAAATAGACTTTCATCTCTATTTCATAAAGAGATGTGTTTTATTTTTAATGGACATAAGAGTGTAAAGATACTTATATCAAGTATATTAGATAATGTTTCTTCTGGTTTTATCAGAACAAATGCTTCTCTGTAAGCCACAGGCAGCACCATCGTATGCATGCTGGCATAGACAGGGAAAGGAATGCTTCATTTCAATGAAATGTCCTGTTCCCTGAGAATCAAAGCCTTGATAAGGTTGTAAATCACTGATAGGTCAACATAGCTCTTTTCAAACTCATAGTTTTAGCCTGTCTCCTCTATGAAATGAAGGCTACCTGGTAATGTGCTAAAAAACAAAGCCAAGGGATGTCAAAAAGAGTGTTCCTCAGAAAATGTGAGAAATTGAAGACAAATGTAAGAAATCAGCTATTTCTGTTTATCTTCAGAGGAAAGAGCATGGGGTTTGTAAAAACACAAAGATTTAAGTAAGGCTAGTTTAGATGTGAATTCTGAGTAGGCCAAATGTTAGTTGAATATACTTTAAGCTAATTTGAGTTAATCAGATTTTAAGACTTTTAGCCACAAAAGGATGACTGTATGAGACTTTTATGTATAATAGCTCAATCTTGCCATACTATTACAGTATATATGTATATTTCAAAACACAGTGTTGTACACAAGCATAGATACAATTCTTTCAATTTAAATAAAGTAAAACAGAGAATCAAAAAGAGAAACTCACTGCCTTCAAAATAAAAGTGAGTGTTTAGTTCTGAGTTTCTTCACCACAAAGGTTCCAGAAGCATAACTATTTTTATAATCATCACTACCACCACCATCATAAGATTTTTATTTTTACTATCATCTGTATCATCATTCTAATTCATTCATTGATTCATTTATTGAATTTCATTTTTGAGACAGTATGGCTTTGAACACACTATGTAGTCGCTGCTGTCCTTGAACTCAGTGATCCTCCTGTCTCAGCCTCCTGATTGCTGGGAATATAGGCACATATCACCATGTCTGGCGCACCATCATTCTTATTTTTACATGATCTTATTTTTCAACTTATTTTTCTTGAGATATAAAACCCTATCTTTGAATTTTCAAAGCATGTGAATGTTTTCATATGATATCTAAAACAGACAGTTGCAGGAGATCACAGCACAGCATCCGTTCTTCCATCTTACATGGAATGTGGCCTTGCACATGCTCTGGGGACATGGGAAATGTCAAGTGCAGGTGATCCTCGAACCCCTGGGTTGGATGTGTTTCTGAACCTGCCAACAGAGACAACAAGAGCAGTTGGGGATTTTTGTTAAGGCACTGGTGTCTTCTTTCTCCAGGGGACCAGAAAAGGACAGCTCCCTTTATTGTGTTAATCTGCTTATTTTGTGCAGTGAATAATAATTACATTCATTTTACAACCTTGATCATGTTCACTCTCTTTCTCCCTACTCTCCCATCTCTTCTTCTCAAGACCCCCTGCTTGCTTTCCCTATTTCCTACTGTGAATTTTAAGTGAGATAAATCAGACACAGATGTTGAAATATTGCATGGTTTTTGTTAAATGAGACAGCAAAAAGGAATGAAGACAATACAGCAAAATTCTTAGCTGGGGAGAGCTTTGAATTCCATTTCGCTCACATATCCAACAGTGATTCCTGCTTCCTCTATGTTCTGCAACAGCCAAGGTATTCATGGCATTTTAAACCTGAAATAGGGTGTCATTAATGAGTTCACCCTTTGTTTACAGAAACCTGGACACTAGTCCCATTAAGTATCATTGGTAAGAGGATCCCATCATTGTGAATTCCCTATCCAGAAATGAATGGCATTTATGACATTTTCAAGTGAAAAAACAAATCTTGTCTTGGTTACTTTTCTCTCATTGCTTGTAAAAAATAGCCAACTTTCAAAATTAAGGAAGAAAAGGTTTATTCATTTCAGTTTGTAAAGGTTTCAGTCCATAATCAGCTGGCTCCAAGGCAGGATGGCAGGCAGCAGGGGCAACACTTCAAAGTGGCAGAATAGAGCAAAAACGGCAAAAGCAAAGGCAGAAGAACAACCTTCTTTTCCTCCTTTATAGTGTACACTTACTACCCCTCTGGGGAGGTGTAGTACTCACATTATCTCCAAAGCCTCCACTTGCATGGGATAATGATGTTTACAAAGTGAGGACCCTGGCCACCTGCTGAGTCACTTCATTAATCTTCTAAACTTATCATGTTGACACAGAGTATCAACAATCACAGTTCTTGTCTTTGATCATGGCTACTGAAGGGCAGTAGCAGTGTCCTTTCATTTCAAGAAAGGAAATGGCAGCCCTCAAATACTTCATGGCCTGGTGACACTCTTGAAGTTCATACAAATGTCGAACAATTTTCATATTTTTTTCAACTGATGCCTCACTTCAAATAAAATAATTTAATTCTCTGTTTAAGAAACTATGTCATGATTTCCCCCTTTCCTAATGAAGAATAAGTTACAGTGGTGAAGCAGCTTTCTTAAATTTATGATGATAATTAATGCTTGAAATGAGTGCTGTATAACCCTAAGCTTTTCCTCTCTGACTTCAAAGAACCTGGCCCTTTCTGAATTTTTTGATATTACATTACACTCATGCTTTGGGTTCTTTTCTACACTTCAGATTTGTGAACCTTACCATGCAGTTCTGTGACACAACTTATCCTTATATGATATGCAGTTTCCTATAAGATTTATTTGTATTCAGAGCATTCTTTTCTTTCTCTGTGTGTAAAGTTAAATTCATAGAAGCTGATAGTAAAACAGTTGTCACTAAATACTGGGAAGGATAGGGAAGCAGGTGATTGGAAGAAGTTTCATTGATAAGCATCAAAATACATTTAAGAAAAATGAGTTCTATTGTGCTGTGACTATAGTGCACAATTTATTCCATATTTTGTACAAACTACAATGGAGGAACTTAAAGATTCCTAACATAAAGACATGACAAATATTTAAAAAGACAAAAATGATATTTATGTTAGTTTGATGAATAAAATATTACTGTGCTGAATAATCTTGTTTACCTCTTAATGTATACTTGTTTATCCTTTAATGTATATGTACATGGCAGTGAAACAATTGTTTGTAGACAGAAACATTGAACATTGAAATTATACATCAAATTGAACAAATCTTCATAAAAAGTTAATAAGTAGTCTTTTCTAAATACATGAGTCACAGTATTTCTTCAATACCCCTTTTCATTACTTGGTCCCAGAGCTTCTTCATAACATTTTTTGCTTCCTCATTTCTGAGGATGTAGACTAATGGGCTCAGCATAGGTGATACACATCCACAGCTTTGTTGGTAGAGAAGGAGGTCATGGGTCTCAGGTACAGGTATGTATATGGCACAAAGAATAAAATGACAACCATGACATGAGAGGTGCAATTGGACAGGGCTTTGTGGTGGCCTTCAGAACTGTATGTCCTCAGGGAATGCAGGATGATGACATAGGAAACAGCCAGCACAGAAAAAGTGAGCAAACGCAGTGACCCACTGTTGGCAGCAATCGGGGCACAGAGTATGAATGTCAGTGCAAGCCAGCTCCAGGAGTGGAATTAAATCACACATGAAGCGGTGAATGATGTCAGGGCCACGGAACAGTAACTGGGCAATGACTAGAACCTCTAACCCTCCATGAACTCACCCTAAGAGCGCAGCAGTCCCCACCAGGAAAGCGTACACAGGTGGGCTCCTGATGGTCACACAGTGAAAAGGCTTCCAGATGGCTGCGCAGCAGTTATAGGCCATGGCAGTGCGCAGCATGATTTCAGCTGCAGCAAAAAATGTTCAGTAAAGAGATGAGTCATGCAGCCATTGAAGGATATGGCGCTCTTCTCAGAGATCAACTCAAAGACCATGTGGGGAGCTCTGCAGGGAGAGTAGACACCATCTGTAATGGACAGATAGGACAGGAAAAAGTGCATGGGAGAATCCAGGGCCAGGGTAATGAAGATGGTGATGGAGATGAGTGTGTTACCTACCAATGTGATCAAACAGGTCACAAAACACACCATGAATAAGAGTTTCTGCAGCTCTGGATTTTGGCTGAGGCCCAGGGAGATGAATTCCATGACATGCCTCATCCTCTCATTGTTTTCCTCAGGTGGTGTGGATTACGGACACCTCGATAGATCCTCTTGTTGTAAGTCAGTGATCTATCTGAAAGAAAGTCACGGCAACTGTTCATTAGAAAAACTGGCCTGTAGCTCTCTCTATTTTGGTTGTCTTTCTCTGGTTTTGATATCAGAGAAATACTTGCCACTGGGAATGAGCTTGGATAGCTGCTTCTCTTTCAAATTCATTAAAGTATTTGAGGAGTATTGGCATTAAATATTCTCTAAATTTCTTGTAGAATTAAGCTATGAATTACTTAGGATCTAGGCTTTTCTTTGTTGGTAGTTTTTAAATATACTTTCAATTTCATTAACTGATATTGGATTATTCAGAATTTTTATATCTTCTTGATCCAGTTTGAGTAATTCATATGTTTCCAGGAATCTATTTCTTCTTTAATTTCTATCCTATGTGAGTGTAGATTTTCAAAGTTAGCATTGGTGATTTTCTGAATTTCCACAGAGTCGGTAGTGGTTTCACCCTTTTTGTCTCTTAATATGTGAATTAGACATATTTCTTTCCTCTTTTCATAAGGTTGGTAAAGGATTTATCAAGTTTATTTATTCTTTTAAAAAACCAAATCTTTTATTCATCATGTTTGTATTTTTTTCTTAGTCTCAATTGTGTTAATTTCTGTTCTGATTCTTGTAATTTCTTCTCTTCTTTTGGCTTTGGCATTGACTTGCTCTTCTTTTTCTGGAAAATTCAGTGTAGCATTAGGTTGTTTATTTACACTCTTTGTGCTTCCTTGATGGAAGAATTAACTGCTGTAAATTTCCCTCTTAGGACTGTTTTCATTGAGTCTCATTGGCTTCTGTAAGCTGTTCTTGTATTTTCATTTAATTGTAGATATTGCTTAATTTCTTCTTTAATTTTATCTGAGATCCATCGGTTGTTCAGGAGCATGTGTTTTAATTCACATGTAACTGTGGAGTTTTTGCCATTTCTATTGTTATTAATTTCCAAATTTATTACACTATGGTCAGATAATAGGTATGGGATAATTTCATGTATTTACTTAAGTATGGTCTGTGGGCAAGTATATGGTCTGTTTTAGAGGACTTTCCATGTACAGCTGAGAAGAATGTGCATTCTGAAGTTGTTGGGTGGAATGCTGTGTAAACATCTGCTAAGTCCTTTTGTTCATAGCTTTGATTCAGTTCTTTTACTTGGTCCTGATTATTTGTTTTGCTGACCTTCCTCTTTGTGATAAGAGGATATTACAGTCCCCTGTTATAACTGTGTTATTGCTTATATGTTTTTTCATGTGCATTAATATGTGACTTGTATAATTGGTTGTTCCCAAATTTGGTGCATATATCATTATGATTGTTATGTCTTCTTCTAGAATTATTTCCTCAACACTCATGCAGTGATAGTTTTTGTCTCTTTTGATTATTCTTGTTTTGAAGTTGTCATTGTCTGCAAACAGGATAGCTACCTCTGCTTTTTTCTGAGTTGTGTTGCATAGAGTATTGTTTTCTACCCTTTGACTTTCAGTCCATAAGTTTCCTGTTATGTTAAATGTGGCTTTTGTATATAGCATATTGTCATATATGAACTTGCCATAAAAAAAACAACAGACCAACCAACCAACAAACAAAAACAAAACAAAGCAAAAAAAGATACTATTTGACTTGCAGACTTTTATATCTTGCAATTTAAAATATTCCCAGGAATGCATTGTTAAAATGTTTTTTTTTTTTTTAGTTTGAGGATTCATGATATAGATGCTTTCTATATCTACTTGCTGTTTCATGTCACAGAAAAGTGAGTGGAACCATCCTGAAGGACAAATTGAACATTTTAAGAAAGGTAAAATTTGGCAGAACAGTTATGATTAACACCTATATATGTTTTCTGACACTGAAATGCAATTTTGGCTTTGTGAATGACTAACAAAAAACCAACATTAGTGAATTTTAACTTTAAATTATATTTTCTGGAATATTTTTGCTTGGGATGATTCTCAAGGGATGACACAGGAAAATCTGAATGGTGTTTAGGGTAAACTAATTTAAAGCAAAGGATTTAAATCTTGATTTGAATTTCTGACAGGACAAGTCAAAATATTAAAATATTTGCAGTTTTTAAATCATACTACCATAGTTTGGGTACAGATCTTCCTCTTAGTATTGTGTAGTCCCGGGTGATAGCATTCTTATTTGCAAAACATAAGCAATAATACAATAAGGTATACTCAGTCATAATAAAAGTGAGATGAGTAACAAAATAAAAGTCTTTTAATGCTTTTCCTATAACATATTATTAATTTATGGCATGATAATATTTTACTCCAAATTTATCAAGTAATTAAGTTTGTATCCTTCCATTTCACATATTTGATTGATATAGACATAATGAATAAGTAAATAAACAGAAAATATTATAATATTTTTCTTGCTGAGTTTTACATTACCCATATAGTCTCATGACTTTAGTCATAGTCTACATTCCACAAACTGTACTTTAATGACTTTTTTTTCCCTGTGAAACCAATGTTTGCATATCTTGGCCAAGCAAATTTCTCCAGAGATCATTATGAAAGTATTCAAATACTAAATAAAGATTCATGGACATCATATGTAGAGTAAAAGATAGATAACAAAATGAACTAAACATTGTTCACTCCTAAAGCCTTCTCTCTCTCTCTCTCTCTCTCTCTCTCTCTCTCTCTCTCTCTCTCTGTGTGTGTGTGATGTGAGTAGCTCTTCTGTCAGCTTTGATTTGTAAGCATAACTGGATATTGTGTCCAGTAGAACTATAGAATGGACACTTTCATTTGGAAAAAAAGTTGATCTTTTGTTTGATTTATAATTTTAAAAATACACAGAAACTAAACATTAAATACTAAAAATACAAATATATGAAATTTAATATGTGGGTAGTAGAAGAAAGTTTTTGTCATAAGTCCTATTTGTAAATGTTATATATAGAAATTGTCAAGTGCATTTCAAATCATGAGGTGTGCTTATATAGCTTCTCTTGTGCTGAATTTACAAATATATTCAAATTTATAAGTCTAATCAATTTATAGTCAATGCATTACATATCACAGCCAACCAAAGGGATAAAAGAATATTAAATACATTTCTAAAAGCATTATCATCTAAGATGTAAAAAAATATTTATGTATTTGATATTTAGCAAGCATTTCAAAATAATAATAATTTATTTATTTTAGATTTTACTCTCACCCAATGCATTACTTATCTGTATATATTAATTTCTTTTAAATTGATTTAACAAATTGTCTAACTGTCCTAATTAAGCATTCTGACAGTGTACAGTATTTCAGTTTCCACATCCTTATTATATTGAGCTGACTACTCTCATGTTCACCTCCATTATTTTAATGTTCCCTCTTCCTTGTCACAGTGATAAAATGATGTAATACTAAGCACATTAACATTTCTGCAATAATAACTGCTAGCCCCTAGGAAAAATAAAGATTTTTCATTGTATAGTTTCAACTTGACCAACAGACTAAGAAAGAAGAATGAAGAGACAAGATTCTGATCCCCCTGTTAAATCCCACCCGAAGCTCTCTATTTCAAATATATAACACACGGAGCCTCAGTGCTAAAAACATTTTACGTGCACTACATTTCCTATTACTGCTGATATATTTAGTTTTCATTTTTAGTATTATTGCTGTTAATCCATTTGTGCAGTGCACAGTGATTACCATCATTTTGGGGAATTGGTACATGACCACAATGCATCTTAATTCTTCTCTCGTTTTTCTTTTGTATTCCTTACATGTCTTTATACTCTTTTTAACTCTTGGTCCCTTCCCATTTGTGAAAGCTCCATTTTCAACATTTTCCCCTTTAATTCTTTTATTAAAATTCCCTTTCCCTTGCCACTGTTCTCCTTCCTCCATCTCTTGTTTCTCCAACAATTTGAAAATGATCTCTTTACTTCCTATTTATATATCTTCTATTTTGCTTTATGTATTACATACTTTATCATATAAAAGAAATCAGGCCATATTTAAGTTTCTGTGTCTGACTTATTTCACTCAAGTTTTGTCCATTTATCTATGAATGCTCTAGTTTTTTCTTTATGGTAGAGTAGTACTGCTGTGTTCATTAACATTTTTATACCTAATATGTTTCATTTTTTTGTAAATTTGTATTGAAATCTGAGTTCATAAAAATAAAAACCTATCAATCAGAGTTGAAATTAATTGTTATGAATTTTCCTTCTGGTTTTTATTATATGAAATAATAAATAAGAAGTATTCATAGTGGTCAAATAAGCCATTTAATTCAGTAAATTCAGTCCATTGTTTGTTCTAACTGCTTTGCTCTTTGAGATTCTTACTAAGGAACAGATCAAATCCTATTTTAAAGGTACAACGTGAAGAGTTTTTCTAAGACCAAAAGTGGAAAATAAATGTATAGAAAAATTTAAAATTTTATTTTTCAGGGTATTATAGTTTTCCTTGTATAGCTCTTTTACATCTTTCATTAGATTAATTCCTAAGTACTTGATTTTTTTGGATGCTAGTGTGAAGAATGTGGCTTCTCTTATTTCTCTCTCAGTGACATAGTTGTTAGTGTATAGGAATGCTATTGATTTTTGAGTATTGACTTTGTATCCAGCTACATTGCTAAATTTATTTATTATACCCAGGAGTTTTTCTTTTTTAATTTTCTTTTATTTTGCAGAGAATAAAACAAAAGAGGACAGAATAAAGCAGATCAGAAAAGAACAATGTAAGCAACAAGCTTACATTGCTTACAATGTAAGCACTTCACAACAAGACAATTGGATATTAACAGTAGTTATAATGTCCCTTTATTTGAAATAGTTGAGCATAGTTTCACATATAATAATAATATCAAACATAACAAAATAGTATAAAACCATTCAGGAGAATGAAAGTATTACACGGCATTCTGAACCAAATAACAGAAAATGAACAATGGCTGCTATAATATCTTACTTTAAATTAAAAAATTATTTAAAATATTGCACACATTAAAATCCAATAAGACACAACATGATAGAACCAATGGTACTAGATGAACAAAAGCATGGTAGGACTTCAAATCAAGATGATACTAAATCAGTAATGGCTGCCATAATGTCTTGTTTTCTTCAAATAGCTGTTCATACCATCACACATAATAAAATCAAACAAAAAAGAATAAAACCATCCCAACTAATGAAAGGAAACATTATAAGGCTTAAAAGCAATTAAACGGGGAATCATGATTATCATAAAATCTTATACACTCTTAACATTTCTTACACTAGAGAGAATATAAGGTATTTTTACATGTGTGTTTGATTTATTTCACTTATGAGTATGGTCTCAAGTTGCATCCATTTATTTATAAATATCACAATGTGATCATTCTTCATAACTGAGTAGTACTCCATTATATAAAAAGTAACACAATTTTTTATCCATTTCTCACCTGGTGGGCACTTATGTTGTTTCCAAGATTTGGCTATTACAAATTGTGTGCTATAAACATCAGTGTACATACATCGCTGAGTTTGATGTTTTCAGTTATTCTGGGAATATGCCCAGAAGTGGAATAACTAGGTCAAATGGGACTTCCAATCCCAGCTTTCTGAGGAATCTCTAGACTGACATCCACAGTGGTTGCACCAGTCTACACTCCCACCAGAAGTGCAGAAGAGTTCCTTTTTCCCCACAGCCTCTCCAGCATTTGTTGTTGCTAGTTTTCTTAATCCTGGCCATTCTTTCTGGAGTGAGATGGAATTTCAGTGTGGTTTTAATTTGCATTTTTCTAACCACTAAGATGAAGAGCATTTTTTCATGTATTTTTTGCCATTTGTGTTTCTTCACCTGAGAACTGTGTACTCATCTCGGATGCCAATATTTGGATTGGGCCATTGAATTTCAGAGGTTTGATTTGTTTAATTCTTTATAAGTCCTAGAAAGAAGTCCTTTGTCTGAGTGCCAGTTCACTAACATTTTTTTTCCCCAATTTGTTGGTTTTCTTTTCACTGCGCTGGAGATTTCTTTCAATATGTAGGAACTCTTTAATAAGATGTGATCCCAGTTATTGATTCTTGGAAATATTTCCCATGTTGTTTGGTTCCTGTTCATGAATTCTCTACCTAACCCTATGTCTTCAAGATTTTTACCTACTTTTCTTTCAAGAAATTTTGTGTTTCTGTTTTACTATTTAGACCTTTGTTCTATTTAGATTTTAGTTTGGTACATGGTGACAGACATGGGTCTAGTTTTAGTTTTTGGCATATGGATAGCCAATTTTTCCAGCACCACTTATTAAAGAGAATATCATTCTTCCAGTGAACATATTTGACCCTTTATGAAAGATAAAGTGGTTCAGTGTGTTTATAGTTGTGTTTGTATCTTCTAAAGTTGTATCTTCCATTGATCTTCAGATCTGTTTTTATTCCACTACCATATTGATTTTATTACAGTAGCTTTGTAGTATAATTTCAAGTCAGGGATTGTGAAGCCTCATGCCTTGCCTTGGCTACTTAGAATTGCCTTTGCTATTCTAGTTCTCTTCTGGTTCCAGATGAATTTTGGGAGTGATTTCTCTAGATCTATGAAGTATGTGAGTCATATTTTCATTGGGATTGCATTGAATCTATATAACAATTTTGGCAGAATGGACATTTTCACAATATTTATTCTTCCTATCCATGAACAAGGGATGACTTTCTATTTTCTGAGGTCCTCTTATATTTCTTTTATCAGGGTATTATAATTTACCTGTATAGCTCTTTTACTTCTTTCATTAGATTAATTCCTAAGTATTTCATTTTTTGGATGCTAGTGTGAAGGTTGTGGCTTCTCTTATTTCTCTCTCAGTGATATTGTTGTTAGTGAGTAGGAATGCTATTGAATTTAGAAAATTGACTTTGTATCTAGCTACATTGCTGAATTTGTTTATTATATCTAGGAGTATTTCAACAGAGTTTTGGTGTCTTCTAAGTAGAGTATCATGTCATCTGCAAATAATGATAATGTAACTTTCCCTTTTCCTACCTTTAGTCCTTTTATTTCTCTCTTTTCTAATTTCTCTGGCTAATATTTCCAGTATTATGTTGAAAAGGAGGGGTGATAAGGAACATCCTTGTCTTGGGCCTGATTTTAAGGTAAAAGATTTCAATTTTTGGCCATTTAAGATGATGCTGGCTGTTGGTTTGTCGTAGATGGCCTTTATCATATTGAGGTAAAGACCATGTATTATAGTTCTCTGTAAGGTTCTTATCATGGATGAGTGTTGGACCTTATCAAAAGCTTTTTCTGCATCTATAGAAATGATTATGTGATTCTTACTTTTGGCTCTATTGATATGGTGGATTACATTTATTGATTTACATATGTTGAACCATCCTTTCATGCCTGGAATGAATATCACTTGGTCGTGGTATATAATCTTCTTGATCATTTGCTGCATCCTGTTTGCCAATATTTTGTTAACAATTTTTGCATCTATGTTCATTAGGGAGATTGGCCTATAGTTCTCTTTTTAGTTGGGTCTTTCTCTGTTTTGGGTACTAGAGTAGTATTTGCTTCCAGGAATGACTTAGGAAAAATTGCTTCCCTTTCAATTTCATTGAAGAGTTTGAGGAGTGTCAGCATTGTCTTCTTTGTATTTCTTGTAGAACTCCACAGTGAATCCTTCTAGGCATGGACTCTATTTTGTTGGTAAGGACTTAATTACATTTTCAATTTCATTAATATAAATTGGGCTATTCAGCAGTTCTACATCTTCTTGACCCAACTTTGGTAGTTAATACGTTTCTAGGAATCTGTCTATTTCTTCTGTGCTATCAAGCCTATAAGAGTAGAGGTTTTTGAAATAGGTGTGGATGATCTTTTTTTATTTCCACAGACTCTGTAGTGATTTTACCTTTTTCATTACTTATTGCATTAATTTGAGTTTTTTCTTTCCTTTTTTAATAAGGTTGGCTAGGTGCTTATCAATTTTATTTATTTTTTCAAAGAACCAACTCTTTGATTCATTGATTCCTTTTGTTGTTTTCTTAGTGTCTATTGAATTAATTTCTGCTCTGATCTTTATAATTTCCTCCCTTCTTTTGGCTTTGGGCTTGGCTTGCTCCTCTTTTTCTAGATGTCTGAGGTGTAGTATCAGGTTTTTATTTGTGTTTGTTCTGTTTTCCTGATGTGGAAAGTCAATGCAATAAATTTTCCTCTGAGGACTGCTTTCATTGCATCCAACAGATTCTAGTAAGTGTATTTTTATTTTCATTTGCTTGTAGGTATGGTTTAATTTCTTCATAATTTCCTCTGTGACCCACTTATTGCTCTGGAGTGTATTTTTCAATTACAAATGTTTTTCTGGGGTTTCTGCACTTTTTTTATCATTAATTTGTAGTTTCATGTTGCGATGTTCTGATACCATGCATGGGATAATTTCAATTATTTTGCGTTTACTTAAATATGTTCTGTGGTCTAGTATATGGTCTATTTTAGAGAATGTCCCATGTACTTCTGAGAAGAATGTATATTCTGAGGTTGTGGGGTGAAACACTCTGTTTACATTGATCAAGTACATTTGTTTGCAGGTGTGATTCAGTTCTGTTATGTCTTTGCTGATTTTCTGTCTAGTTGATCTTGTCCCTTTGTGTCAATGTTGTGTTAAGTTCTCCTGTTAGAATTGTATTATTGCTTATTTGATTTTTCATTTCTGTTAATACTTGATTTGTATAGCTGGGTGCTCTGGAATTTGTTGACTATATATTTAAGTATGTTATCAATTCCTCTTGAAGTTTTCCTCTAAATAGTATGTTGTGACCTTCTTTATCTCTTCAGATCATTCTTAGTTTGAAGTTCTCATTTTCTGCAAACAGAATAGCTAGCCCCACTTTTTTGGCTTCCAGTTGCATGAAGTATTGTTTTCCATCCTTTGACTTTCAGTCTGTGAGTTTCCTTTTGGCTTAGATGTGCTTCTTTTAGGCAGCATATGGTTGGATGTTGTTTCTTGATCCATTCTGCCAGTCTGTTTCATATAATTGGTCAATTGAGGCCATTTACATTAATGGTTATAACTGCTATAAATTGATTTATTGTTGACATGTTATCTTTTTCCTGTTTCATCTTTATCTTTATATTCAGTTTAATTGTCTGCCTTCCTTTTTGCCTTTTTCCTATGTGTGTCTAGAATGCCTTCCAGTATTCTCTGTAGGGTTGGTTTTGTGATCATGAAGTTCTTCAGCTGTTCTTTGTCATGGAAGTATCTTATTTCTTCATCCATTTTTAAGGACAGTTTTGCAGGGTACATCAGTGTGGGTTGGAAGTCATTTTGCTTTAGGATCTGAAACACTTCACTTCATGCTCTTGATTTCATTGTTTGTGTTCAGAAGTCTACTGTGATTCTGATAGGTGTTCCTTCATAGATGATCTGTCTTTTCTTTCTAACAGCTTTTAATATTCTGTTCTTATGTTGGATTTCTGGGATGGTGATTATTATATGCATGGGTGTAGTTTTATTTTGATTATGACTATTTGAAGTTCTATATGCTTGATTAATCCATATGCCAGTTTCCGTTCTCATGTTTGGGAAATTTTCAGCTATTACTTCTGTAAATAGCCTCTTGATATCATTTGTGTTGTCCCCTTTTTTTATTTATCCTTATTAATCTTATGTTGTTTTTCTTTGCATCATCTTGCAGCTGTTGAATTATTTCTCAATCCATTGTTATTTTTAAAAGATCTTTCCTTTCCTGTTCAATAGCTGCAATCTTGTCTTCGAGGTCTGAAATTCTATCTTCACTTTCATTCAGGTGATTTTGGCAACATTCAATAGAATTTTCCTGTATATCTCTTTCATGTTTTTTATGCATTCTGTTTGAGTCTTATACTGTTTATTCAGGGATTCTATCTTTTTGCTTTGTTCCTCTAATTTTTAACTATGTCTTCTTTAGATGTGTTCAGCATTTCTTTCACTACTTTTATCATTTCTTCTTTTACCTGGGAGATTATTTCTGATATGGGTTCCTTTATAGCTCCCTGGAGTTGCTTCTTTATTTCAGTTGATAACATTTCAGGCATTTCAGGTGTACGGCTTATAATTTCTTCTATGTACATGGCTCATAGGCTTTTTTGGGAAGGACTGGAGGTTTGAGATTGCATTTATGTCTTTTGTCTTGTCATTTTCTTATATTTCTGTGTTTCAAGTGATGTTCCAAATCTTCCCCCAGATGTGTTGGAAATCACCTCCTCCACACTGGGCTCTTGCAACTGAATGAAAGTTGCTGAGCATGCCCCAGTCAGGCCTGCAGGACCTCCAGAGCCAAAGTCCAGTGTCTTAGGATGGTGGGCAGGCACCTAATCACTCTCAGTGATGGTCTTAAACTCACCCTGGGCAGGGCCTGTGGGCTGGTACTCACCCCTCATGCAGCCTTGGCTCCCCTTATTGAAAGTTGGTCATAGGGCATGGTCTAGTCAGGCCTGCAAAACCTCCCATGCCTAGTCCAGTGTTTTATGGGGCTGAGTGAACACTTAACTGCTGGGAGTAATGTTCTTAAACTCCCCCAGGGCCAGTGCTGACATGCTGGTACTCCCCTTGTGTGGCCTTGACTCCCTCACATGACCTTGGCTCCAAATAATGGACTCTTGAATTATCAGTGCATCATAAAAGAAATCAGGGGAGAATTTTTAAATATTTAGAGTGAAATAACAAGAGAAACAAGAAATAAAAATATATGGGACAGAATTAAAGCAGTTCTAATATTGATGTTTATAGATATTAGTGCCTGCATTAGAAAAATACAGTAATATGTAATAAATAATATACTGATAATACAGTAATGTATATAACAATAATAATAAAGGGATAATAATAATGCAGTAATATATCTAAAGTTTCTAAAAAAACAAGAACAAGGTAATCTCAAAACTAGTTGGAGGGAAATAATAAAAATCAGAGGAGAAATTAATGAAAATGAAACTCGCAAAAACAGCACAAAAGATCAGTAAGACAAAAACTCATTTTTTAATTAGCTAATTCTTAGTGTAATATTCCAAAAGAAGGAGAATAAGGCCAGATTATGTTTAAAAAAGATCAAAAGAGTAAAATCAAAACACAGCAGGGAAATCTTTATGATTATTAAAAATCATATTGAAAAGATTCTAAAATCTACAAAAAGCCAAGACACAATGGATTTATCCCAGAATTTATGAGATCTTTAGCTAAGAATAAATACCAATAAGCCTCATAATTTTCCATGTATTTGGAATGGGGAGAATGCTTTCAAAGTCAGTGCTTGAATTCAGCATTAGCTTGATACCAAAACCAGATAAGAACTCAACAATGACAAAGAACGAGACAAGTACAGGATAATATACTTGATGAATGTACGTGAAAACCCTTCAATAGTATTCTTGCAGACAAATTAAAACAACTTGCTAAATTATCATGCTGTATAATGAAATCAGTTTTATTCCATAGATGAAAGGTTGTTCAACATTTATGTGTTGATACATGTAAGAAACCACATAAATAGACACATTTCCTATAAAATCAGGAATAAGATAAGTTTGCTTACTATCACCTCACCTGTTTTACATACCGTTTGAAATGCAATGACCATAGGATATGAAATCCCACAATTTTGTTTTCATACACCAATAATGAACCAATCAAGAAAATAATCAGAAAACAATCCTGCAAGTTTTGACTAGGACCTGACTCGCCAAGCTCCCCATTTGCTTAATAGCAGAGAAACTATTCTCTGTAGGGAACTCAGTATGAAATTTGTCATCTTCAAGCAAAGACATCATGAAGAATGTATGATAGGACAAGGAATTTTTTAGGTCCTAAGACACCTAAGACATCTGGAGATGCCCAAGAATTTACATCTGACACTTCAAGGACACTGATCACTACAGTGCAAAATCACTACAAAACTTTAGACACAAATACTTATTAGAATCTTCCCTTGTAAAGTCACCTATCTTCTCTCTATCTCTATATAAGGGATACAGTTCTCTTTGCTTTGGACAATGCCCTCTGCCTACCTGACCCAGGCAAAATAGTTTTCACTCCATGTTAACTTTACGCAAACCTGGCAGTCTCTGCCCCTCCTCCCACTGCATGTTATATGTCATAAATAGCATCAAAAATTAAATTTCTAGGTATCAATTTAACCAAGGGAGAAGATGACATCTGCATTGAAAATTACAAGATTCTGAAGAAAGAGTTTGAAAGCTTTATAAAATGGAAAGACATCCTTGAACGTAGATAGCAAGTAATATGTTACTGACAAAGTGATCTTTACAAGTAATGCACATTCTATTAAAATACCATCAACTTTCTTTCCTGGACTGGCAAAAAATCCTAGAAATCATACAGAGTCAGGAAAGATCCAGAATAGCCAACATGAACATGAAAAAGAAAAAAAAATGCAGGAGAGATCAGAACACTGGAGTTCAATCTGTCAATGAAAGTTACAATAATGAAAACAACAAAGCACAGTAGTGGCACAGAAAAAGTCAGGTAGATCAATGGATTAGAATTGAAGACATCAAAATTCAGCAAAATATAGAACACAAACATAGCCATCTAAGTTTTGACAAAAGTACCAAGCATACTCTGGATAGAAAACAGTCTCCTTAAAAAATGGTGCTATGAATGTTGGACAACAAATGGTAAATATGAATTCAGAAGATTGAAACTAGATCACCGTTTCTTGTTTTGTACTAGAATCCAGTTAAAATGGAGAAAAGACTTAGGTGTGTAAATAGAAATTACAAAATTGTTGAAATATAATATGGAGAAAACACTTGAAACATAGGCCAAGGCAAAGACTTCCTCAATAGAACACAAATAGCACAAGAATTAATATCCTGAATCTTATTACGCATAAAACAAATTCAAATATTTAATAACTAAATATTTCATAGTGGTTCAACTAATATAAATTCCCTCAAAAAATGAAAGATAATTATTTTCTTCTTCATCCTCAATATTCAAATCAAATATTTGAACCATTCAAATATTTAATAACTCATAAAACAAATGTCCCTCTTAAAAACTGGGCAAATGAGCTGAACAGAAACTTACCAAAGATGAAGTCCATATGACATATCATTATGTGAAAACATATCCAGCATCTTTAGCCATTATGAAACACAAATCGAAAGTATTAGGAGCTTCCACATCCTCCATTTTGAATGGTTGTCATCAGAAACATAAAAGAGACACATCATATAATATTATAACTAGCTGAGTTAGGTAGAAATGTTGTGGGGAGTGAGGTAGGGCCGAGCCCTCTAAAGGAGGCAGTAGGGGAAGGCACAACTGTGAGGGAGGTGAACTCATTAAAGGCCAGACATCAAGACAAAAGATACAACACTTCCCTAAGGATGGAGAGCAGTGATGGATACTCTAAATAGGTGTCCATTGTCTGGAGTAGGGTACCTGAAAACTTATTTTCAGGAAGAGTCCCTCTTTTTCCATGTACACTTACTATGTGTTTTTTGATCTCCTTTTATTCACTGTTACCTTATTGATTTTACTCATAATCTCATTGGTTCACTGTAGTTTTGTCCTATCTCATACCCACCATGTGACTTTCTGTCAGATGAATATTATCTAAGTAATTATATTTCTACTCTTATTAATTGATTTTTCCCACCTTACACCCACTTTATCTTTTGGTCTTGTTCTATAAAATTCCTTTGAGAAGTAGGATCCTTAGCAGCTCACTCAGGAGCCCCCCTTTAGACAATATCTCTCTTTTTTTTTAGTAAGTTTCGTCTGCCTTTAACCTCCATTGTTCGTAGAATTCATTGTTCAAAATTAGAAAATATGAACACAGCATTCTTAACATCCTGAAGGCTAACAGGTTGAGAATGACAATATTTCCCTAATATTATTTGGATTACTTAAAGGTCTTGTATTATCCCTATGTTAAAGCAGAGGTAAGGAGATAAATCTTTTGCAAAAGGAAAGGGGATTAAGAGATGGAGAAAGGAAGGAGGGGTAAGGAGTTGAAAAATGATTTAAATCTGTTATGCATATGTACCACCTTCCCAGGAGAAAGTGTGTACTAAAAACATGTGTTAATAAAAATAAGAAAATAGAAAATAACAAAAAAAATAATCAATGCTAGTGAGGATGAAGAAGAAAATAATTATCTTTCATTTTTTGAGGGAATTTAAATTAGTTGAACCACTATGAAAATCAGTTGGTGATGCCTCAAAAGACTAAAAGTAGAAGTACCTTTTGACAGAGCTGCACTTCTTTTTATCATAGTTGCAAAAGAATCATACTATACTGAGTACTATGACTGTGTCTGGATGTCACTCAAAGCCTCATGCAGTCATTGGATGAGGGCTTTTGAGCCCAACATGTTAAACTTGGACCTCATGTTTTTATGTTCTCATCCCAGGAAACAGAGTTATAGCCTTTCTATCTCCACTCAGCAGGAAGAAAGGGTCCTCACTTTAAAAACATTCTGAGCCTGTGCAAGAGGAGGGCAACAGATACGGTGTAAGTGCTACACGTGCCTTTGGGCAGGTAGCTTGCTTACAATATAAGGGAAGAAAAGAGGGTTGATCCTTCCTTTTTATGCTCTTCTTGCTTTTGCTGTCTTCCACCATGAACCATTTCCCCTCTGCCATGCCACCTGCCTTGGAATCAACTGATTATGGAACGAAAGCTCCAAAAACTGCTAGCTAAATAAAATTTTCCTTCCTTATAATTTTGGACTGGTGTATTTTGCCTCAGCAGAAAGGGAGAAAAGTAACTAAGACACTGATACATATAATCCATTTTCATGGTGAGAAATATACACTAGATGTCCATCAACAGGCAAATGGATAAAGAAAATGTGATTTACAAGCACAGTACAATAGTATTCTGCCATGAAAATAATTAAATCATGTTGTTTTTATGAAAATAGATGAAATTCAAGATCATTATACTAATTGAAATAAACTTACTCAAAATTAAATAGCATGTTTTCTTTTACATAAAAAACCTAAAAATAAATTAATTAATAAATGAAATAAAATAGAGGTGGCAGGATAGAAGATAAATTTAGATAATGGAAAATGGGATGAGGAGACAAGAGGGAGAAAGGCACATTACTGCTATTTAATATAACCAAGATATATAAAATACCAAAATCCTGAAACAAATTGCATAATTCTGTATTACTGAAATGAGCTAAAATAAAACATTAAAAACAGAAATGTTCAAAGAATTTGAACAGATATTTCTCCCAAGTAGTATTAAGGTGGCCAATAAGTACATGAAAGATGCTTAACAAACTTAATCATAAGGGAAATGCAAATCAAAATCATAATTTTGCAATGTATCATAAGCTTATGGGCAAGTACTAGTGAAAAAAATCTTTGATGATTTTCTAAGAAAGTTACAGGTGTTGTGCACTGTTTCCATGAATATAAAACAAAATAGACTATGTAAAAACAATATGGCAACTTATGAAAACCTAGAAATGAAATTTCCATAAGATTTAGCAATTCCACTTCTATGCATATGTTCAAAGGAATTGAAGGCAGTGTTTTGAAAGATTATTTGTACAATAATTAAAGATAGAAGCAGCCAGTAGCCAGTGGAATGGATAAAGACAAACTATAATGAAGAGAATCATGTAATTTGTGAGAAAATGGATGGAAATTGAAGCCATTATATTAAGTGAAATTAAATACATATAGTAACTTTCCTCAGGATACCTCATCATTGTGTAATGTTATCATGCATTAATAATTCATAAAGTATTTTTCACATGACAAAAATAAGCAGTATATATTTGCCCAATGCATTGAATATCTGTCATGCCCTTTAACAGGTTAAAACTGCATAAACTGAAACTTTTAGATCTTTTTTTAGATCTATTTTGCATTTAAGTTATCATACATGTAATACTTTTAGACTTAATGCTTTCAAATAATTTTAACCAGCAAATCTTTCATACAATTTTCTCCCTGATTTTTCTAATTGTTTTTGTTGGCTGCAGTAAATCATTCAACAATATTTTCAGAAAAGGTTCTTTGCCACTATACTTTCTTGATCCCTTGGTATTTGAGAATGTCTTCCGGTAGACTTCATAGCCAATTCATAACTTGGTAGGATGCTTAAGTCTTGATTCAAAATTTCTCTTCCCAAAACTGTAGATGTTGTATCTTTGTCTTCTGCTACTCTAAGAGAAGGTATATTTAATATTATGCCACAATTATTGCAATATTTACTAAATATAAAGATGGTAACTTCTAAATGATAAAGGATTCCACCTACAATAATGATATAACACTTCAAACTTTCATGCACCTAATATTAGAACTTTAAGATATATAAATAAAAATCAGAATTATAAAAAAAATAGATGAGTATTCATCATCATGGGAAATTGTAAGATCATTCATGCAGTGATGACTCAGTTTGAATACAGTTAGTTTCCACATAGTCTAAGGGCATCCGAATTTAAAAAGCATAATTAACATATTTATCCTAGTTATTTTTCACCCAACATAAAGAGTTAATGTCATCCAACAAAAAGAGCACATGCATATTTTTCTGTTAAAATAGAAAATTTGCCAAGACTTTTGGTGCACATCTGTAATTCCAAAGTGAGAGAATGAGGCAAAAGGACTACATGATTTCAAGGCCAGGTGGGATTACATAGAGAGTTCAAGACCACCTTGGACTAAAAAACAAGACCATGTCTAAAAGAAAAAATAATAAATAAATAAAAAAATCAACCAACAAATGAAAATTTACCAATATTGATCATTTGTGTGGTCGCACAAAAAGTCACAACAAATTTCACAGACTCAAATAATGTATCATATTTTCCATATTTTTAGTGAAATAAATTAAGAATTACTAACTTTTTCTTTCATTTTAACTATTTAATGGTTTATTTATGTGTTCCTCATACATAGAGCATACTGTTAGATCTGACTCTCCATGAGATATATTCATATAGTTAATATGTGATGTTCAGCTCTGTAAAATTTTATCTTACATGTGATATTTTACATCATACACATGTATAGGTCTTGCAATACATGACTCATAGCATGTATGTCAAGTAAATGGGTAATATAACGTCTATGTCTGTAGTTTTGTTTGCCCTGTGTTTTTAGAAGGTTATATGCTGATATGGAATTTTATCTTCATACAAATATTTGTTTATATCAATTATACTTTTTTATTTCTATATATTGTAAATTTTTTAAATGGCATAGATTCATACTTGGTTCTTAGAAGTATTAGTAATTGTTATTTGATAAGAAAATTTGCATTTCCTTTTTAAAAAATTAGTGATAGTAGAAATAACCAGGACTCAAAGGATAACTTTATCAAAATTAAAATGTGAAGAAAACAAAAATAAAAATTAACAGATACTCAAAACTCATCATGCTATTTGGATATTTTATCTCTTTTCTACAAAATAAAAGGGTATGGAGTCTATAATTTTTTATGTAATTCACAATAGAATTGATAGTGTGTTTTTTGTATTTGTTATTCTAATATAGTATTTTAAAATTTATTCATTTATATCATGATATTACTCTGCCATATCATGGATATTCTAATTTTACCATTTAGAACCCCAAAAATGTTTGCCATCAGTTAGCAGTTTGGAGATGGATTTTTGTATTATTGAGTATATGAAAACAAATTCTACCAAACACTATGTCATTTGATTACATATAAGTCAAAAATTTATAGTATACTCAGTAATGTTTTTTGGAAAATAGAATCATTATTTGGGTTTCACTGTGTCAAACTAGAATAAACTTTTAAAACAAATGGTTGTTTATGTTTTCAAATGAAATAAGAAAACAATAGTAGGATTTAAGTGATCTGGGTTGTATTTTTTAATTTTTAAGATAATAAAATGTGTTCCCCAAAGAATTCACTGAAACATTAAAATTTAAATGCATTCCTTGGCTATATTTTGCATGTCCTTACTGTTTTCCAAAATTCTTTGAGAAGCAAAGAATATGACAATGTGTAATGACTTGTAAGTCCATTAATTTTGCATTTAATCATTGTAAATCCATTTAATTTTCCATTAATTAATCATTTTGCAAATTTTAAATATTAAATATGTACAGAATTTGATTTATGTATCTATAAATATGAATATGTAGTTTGGACATATATGTATGTATCTCCATATTTCTGTAATTATCAGTCTACTTCTATCTATCTATATATATAGGTATACACATATATACATATATAGCTTACTATTATCTATCCATCTGTCAGTGAGCCATCTGAAACTGTATTAATATTTCCTTTAACCTTTGTATTTCAAACATTAGCATAAAGATTTTCTTGCAACTCAGATACTGGTCAAAGTATTGCAGATTTCATTTCTCTTTTGACAATGGGTAAAATGAACTGTCAACAATCACTTCACAGGATATAAATATTGTAAAAATTTTGATAACTTCAGGAATATTGAGCTTATTATGCATTTTAAAATTAAGAAAAAAGTACCAAAATTCTGCATATATTTCTAGGACTTCAGTGATTTTGACAATCATACCAACTCGTGATTATTTTTCCCTCTGTGCATGTGTTGCACTTATTTCATATCTTTGCCAGAAATTCCTGTTGTTAGAGTTGTCATTTTTAATCACTTATGCCAGTTAAATAGTGGTATCTCATATTATATGTGTATTTGGAAGGTAATAGTGAGGAAGACACGCAAAGTTTAGAGTTACCAATTTCCCATGATGAATATATTCATTATGAATTGAAAATATGGAGAAAAAAAGACATTTTCAGAAACTCAAATTTGTGAATGAGGGAAGGACTCAGAGTGAAACTGAAAAACAATTACATTTTAAAATTTATTTATTTATTTATCGTCAGGTTTGGAACTCAGGGTCTTAAGCTTGCCAGGAAGGTGCTTGAGTAGCTAAGTTTATAACACTGGAATTAAAATAAATAAAAAAATAAGATAAATTCACTTAAATCGAGAACTACACAAGAGAAAAATCAAATGAAGATTGGACAGGATAATTATCCCAATACAAAGACCCAAGGTAAGAACAAGGAATACTTCTTTAGAGATAGAAAGCTCCTGCAATATTCTAGGAAAATCATGACTTTTATCTGACACATGATTTAATGAAGGATCAATTCTGAATCAATCATTCTTTTAAGCTAGAAACTCTCTACCATGCCTTTTCAGATAATTATGGGCAGCTATAAAATTCTCTCTTTTTCTATTAACAATATGTTTCTGAAAATTACCTAAAAAACTATGGTAAACTGCAACAAGTCAACTTATTATGAGCACGTCAGATACACTACCTAAGAACTAAAGATAGTGGAGTGAGTTTTATAATGCTTAAGCAAGAGCCAAATACAAAATAAGATAGAAAGCTAAAGCAACAAAGAGTGTTGGGAGAACTCTGCATGGTTTTATTCATTAAAATAGTAGAAATAAACATTAAATGACTTTCAGTACTAGCTTATTCCAAAGTTAAATATAATGTAGCTTTTCTCCTTATATTCCATTACCAGATTCTACAATGAAATATTAAGATTTAAAACAATAAAATTAATTTGAATTTAATAGTAATTGATCAGGTGTGAAATCTGTATTAGAAAGATACTTAAAAGAAACAGCTTCTGTGTCATGCTATGGTGAAGAAATGTAGATGAAAAAATGTGGTAGCATGTCTATATGTTACTCACTACTACTCTGCTGCAAGGAAAATTTACACATGATGCTTTAGAACCAAAATTTAATTTCTCATGGAGTAACCAGTAGGAGACCAGGAAACTTTTTGTGCCTTTTGCATACATATTATTACAAAGAAAACTGATGACACATAATTTCCCACTTAGGGGTTGGCATATAACAGGAGAAAAAACAACCCTTTGGTATTTTTGGCCAAAACATTCAGTTGGAATGTCATAAATGTTGGTTTGCTTGGGCAAATCAAACTAGTTTCTCAAATTAATGGTAGGGCCACCTAATAATATGAGACTAACATAACTGTAAACACAACATGAAATATGTATTAACTTTGAATGACATACAAATTGAATTTGAATTGAATTTTTTAATATGTAATATCATTTGAGTTGAATTATTTCTTATAGGCAATATCTAAAAATAGATACTAACTTAATAGGTGCTTTTAATAGGTATGTAATTCATTAAGTAACTTGAGAAGTAATTCTTTTTTGAATTCTACTCATTATTCATTTATTTATTTTTAATACATGTTTAAAGCCTGTTTTGTTTACATTCCTTTGTAGGACTGGTAGAGTTGGTACAAGTGCATAATACATCTTAATTCATTTTTTTCATGCACTTTTCGTCCTTCTACCCCATCTTTTCAACTTCTCCCCATTTCACAAAGATATATCTCTACTCCTAATATTTATATTTAACTCTGTGTTCCTTGGGTTGCATTTCTACTGTTCATGGTAGGATAAACAGACTCACTACATCCATGGCTTTGGTCTGGAGCTGTGGTGTATTTGTACTATAATAAAGTGATGTATCAAGAGTTCCTTCCCAATGATTACACTAAACTGTGGGTTCACCTTTGGAGTTTGAGCACTCTTTCTTTCTTGTAGATGGCATGGAATGGACACTTGACCCCAGAGGACACACACAACACTTAAAGTTGGGCCAATCTGGCTAAAAAATAAAATAAAGAAAGTGAAACTCTTTATCAGTTGTTAATAAAGGTATCTTTCAAATGATATAAAATGTTTCTGGAACACTTGTAATCAAGGTTGTGTAAATGTTCTTCTCTCTGTCTTTCCTAAGTCCTAATAGTTTTCATCACTCATCGAAACCAGTGTTTACCATACAAACTTCTTGTATGGTAAACTTCTTTTTCAAGTTTCTAATGAATTTTTATCTTTTTTAAAAAAGGGTTTTCAAAAATTATCTAATTGTCAAAAATTCTGATGTTTAAAAAGCTTTTATTATATTTAAGAACTAATTAAGTTGAATTATCTGTATATGTGATGATACTGAATTGTTGACTCAGAGTGAAAGTTTGTTGTCAAACAAAACAAAATGTTGTCAAACAAAACAAAAGTTCTGCAATCCAGCATGAATTCTTCATTGAACTATACTGTCTCTTTCTTTTCAGGGCACATTCCACATACTTGTTCCTATATCAATAACAAATACTTTTCTTTATTCATTTTTATTAGTATCCTATATGTTACAAGAAACTACTAACTTTTCCACACTTTCCTGATAGCATTTTTCATGTCCTTATTCCTAAAAGTGTAAATTGAAGTGTTGAGCAATTGAGTTAACATGGCTTAAAATGTTGTCACCATTTTGTCTAATGAGTAAGCAGCTGGTGGTCATGCATATATAAATATGCAGGGGACAAAACCCAAAACCACAACAGTAATGTGGGAATCTACAGGTTGACAAAGCCTTTCTTTGCCCTTCAGAACTATGCTTCCTTAGAGAGAACAAGATGACAGCATAGGAAACAAGCAACAGGAAGTATGTGGTAATACAAAAGGACTCACTGTTGGCCACCACCAAAAGGCCAAAAACGTGTGTGTCAGTGCAGGCAAGCTTCAGTAATGGGTACAGGTCACACATAAAGTGTTCAATGATATTGGGACCACAAATGGGGAGCTGGAAAGGGAAGAAAATTTGATGGAATGCAGGAAGCCCCTGCCCAGGCTACACTCTTGAGAATATGACAGAGACTTTTGCTCATGATGAAAGAATAGTGCAAGGGCTTTCAAATGGCCACATAGCAGTCATAGGCCATAGCTGTGAGGACAATCAGTTCTGCCCCAGCAAAGAACTGTTCAGCAAAGACCTGCGTCATGCAGCCTTCAAAGGGGATAGTGTTTCTTCCATGGAGAGAGTCAACAATCACCTTTGGTGAGGAGAGAGAAAAAACACATGCATCGAGAAAGGTCAGGAAAAGCCAAGAAGAAATACATGGGGGATTCCCACACAGCAGTGCTGCAGATAAATGGTCAACACAATTAGCATGTTGCCCCAAATAGTTGCAATGTAGATAAACAAAAGTATACCAAATACCATTTTCTGAATTCTTGGATTCTGTGACAGTTCTAAGAGAATAAATTCATTTGCAAAGCTCAGGTTATGCATGATTTCCAAAACAAATGTCAACATGGAGGAGTAAAATTCAAAAGAGAATTACTTCTCAAGATACTTAATGAATTACATACCTATTAAAAGCACCTATTAAGTTGATATCTATTTTTAGATATTGCCTATAAGAAATAATTTCAACTCAAATGATATTACATATTAAAATAATTCAATTCAAATTCAATTTGTATGTCATTCAAAGTTAATATATATTTCATGCTGTTTTTACAGTTATGTTAGTCTCATATTGTCAGGTGACCCTACCAATAATTTGAGAAGCTACTTCGATTTCCTCAAGCAAACTAATGTTTATGACATTCCAACTGAATGTTTTGGCCAAAAATACCAATTACAGTTGATTCTGTCATTCTCAGTTCAACATGCTGAAGAAAAACTGAAGCTTAGGTCGGTGGCAATGAGGAGTGATTATATGATTTCTCAGTTTCATTTAATCCTGAGTGAGATTCTATCTACATGACTTCCTTCAAAAATATCTCATCTATCAAACTGACTAACATAGCTCTGGAGCCAGGGGCCAGGCAGCTGTTAGTTTATGAAGAAATAAAATAATGTTATAAGATTAAAAAATATCAAGCAGGTCAGTTCCAGTCAGCTTTGGCTAATTTATAAAGATGACCACTGGAGGATCCTTTCTCTGGAGCTTCATCACTGCCACATATGCTGTTTGTAGGAAAACTCTGAACTTTCTTAGCTGTGGCTAATTAGACCTCAGGGGTATTTCACCAGCAGATGCTGCCACAGCCCAATTACTTCATCTTACTCAAGCAAACATGAGATAAGAATTTTTATGGCATTCATTGTTAAATGTTGACTTTTTCCTTATAATTGTACAAAGTCAAATCACTGTGAAGAGAAAGCAAAAGCCCTCAGATAATGAATTTAGATATTTAATAACAAATGAATTTAGTTTCTTATTGGAGTTAAGATATATAGTATTGTATAAATTAAACATTTATGGTAGTTCATATGTTTCTAGAAATCTGTCCATTTCCTCTGTGTTTTCCACTCTATGTGAGTAGAGATTTTCAAAGTAGGTATTCATGATCTTTTGAATTTCCATGGGATGTGTAGTAATGTCTCCCTTTTCAGTTCTTATTGCATGAATTTGGGTTTTTTCTTTCTTTCTCTTGATAAGGTTAGCTAGTAGTTTGTCAATTTTGTTGATTCTCTCAAAAAACAAGCTTTTTGATTCATTAATTCTTTGTATTGTTTTTTCAGTTTCAATTGCATTGATTTCTTCTCTAATCTTTACAATTTCCTCTCTTTTATGAGCTTTGGGTTTAGCTTGCTCTTCTTTTTCTAGATGCTTGAGATGGAACATTAGGTTGTTTACTTGTGCTCATTCTGTTTTCTTGATATGACAGTTTATTGCTATATATTTCCCTCTTAAGACTGCTTTCATTGCATCTCACAGATTACAGTATGTTGTTTCTATATTTTCATTGAATTGTAGGTATTGTTTTATTTCTTCTTTAATTTAATCTGTAGCCCACTGGTTGTTCAAAAGGCTGTTATTTAATTTCCATGTATTTATGTAGGTTTTACAATTTCTTTTGCCATTAATTTCCAATTTTAGTGCACTATGGTCAGATATTATGCATGGTATGATTTCAATACTTTGGCATTTACTTAAGAATGTTTTATGGGATAATACATGGTCTATTTTGGAGAATGTCCCATGTGCAGCTGAGAAGAATGTGTATTCTGATGTGGTTGGGTGAAACACTCTGTAAACATCTACTAAGTGCAATTGCTCATAGGTATGATTCAGTTTTGTTATTTCTTTGCTGACTTTTGTCTGGTTGATCTATCTCTTTGTGACAATGGGCTGTTAAGATCTCCTGTTATAACTGTGTTCTTGTGTATTTGGTTTTTCATGTCCATTAGTATCTGTCTTATATAGTTAGGTACTCCTGCATTTGGCGCATATATATTTATAATTGTTAGTTCTTCCTCTTGAATTTTACCACTGACAAGTATGTAGTGACCTTCTCTATCTCTTTTAATCATTTTAGGTTTGAAGTTCACATTGTCTGCAAATAGAATAGTTACCCCTGCTTTTTTCTGGGTTCCTGTTGCATGGAATACTGTTTTCCATCCTTTGACTTTTATCTATGAGTTTCCTTTTGGGTCAGATGTGTTTCTTGTATACAGCATATTGTAGGGCCCTGTTTCTTGATCCATTCTGTCAACCTATTTCTTTTTATAGGTGAATTGAGGCCATTTATATTTATGGATAGCACTGATATGTACTGGCTCGACTTTGCCGTGTTATGTTCCAGTTGTTTCTTTTTGCTTTTCCTCTTATTTAACTGCTTATCCTACCTGGATGTTTCTTTCTGTTGTTGTTTTGGGGATCATGGTCATTTTTATCTCTGTCTAGTATGTCCTTCAGTACTCTTTCTAGGGTTGGTTTGGTGGACATGAATTTCTTCAGTTGTTCTTTGTCACGGAAGTATCTTGCTTCTCCATTAAATTTGAATGAAAGTTTTGCTGGGTACATCAGTCTGGGTTAAAGATTTTTTTCTTTCAGGGCTTGAAATACCTCACTCCAAGCTCTTCTTGACTTGAGGGTTTGTGCTGAAAAGTCTGCCATGATTCTAATGGGCTTTCCCTGATAGGTGAGTTGTGTCTTTTCTCTGGCAGCTTTTAATATTCTGTTTTTATGCTGTATGTCTGAGATCTTAATTATTATGTGTCTGGGTGTGGATTTATGTTGATTGTGACTGTTTGGTGTTCTATATGCCTCACTTATCTGCATATCAGATTCTTTCCCCATGTTTGGGAAACTTTCTGCTCTTATTTCTGTAAATATTATTTCTGTATATTTCTGTATGTCATTTGCCTGGACTCCTTTATCTTCGCTAATGCTCATTATTCTTATATTGTTGCTCTTGGCATCATCATGAAGCTTCTGGATTGTCATTTCATGCTGCTTTGTTATTTCTAAAAGTTCTGTCCTTTCCTGATCACTAACTGTAATCCTGTCCTCATGGTCCGAAATCCTATCCTCAGCTTCCTTTAGGCAGTTTTGCATGCTTTCAATAGAATCTTCTGTTTCTTGGATGTGTCTTTGAGTTTGTATCATGAATTTTGCTTGTTTTCTATATTGTTCATTCAAAGTTTCAATCAGTTTCCCATGCTCATGTTTCTCTAGTTCTTCTTTAGCTGCATTCAACAACTCCTTTACTAAAGTTGTTATTTCTATCTTTACATGGGAGGCTACTTCTAATTTGATTTCCTCTATAGCTTGTTTTTTTATTTCACTCACTATGTTTTCAGAGATTCCCAATGTGTTACTTTTGGGGTCCTCTATTTCAATGTCTCCTATACTTGCTCCTGATGAACTATATGTTTGAGACTGCATTTTGCTTTTTTGTTTTGTCATTTTCACTCTGCCTGATGTTTTCTATGTGTACGAGGGGATCACACATGCTCTTTTCAGACTCACCAAAGTCTTACAGTTAGTTGGAGGGGGGTTTTACTACTGGCCCTGTTTATCTACTGTACACCTCTATTTTAGGGGCATACTCACCAGACTGATACAGTTAATCTGCTGTATTCCAAGCTTCACCGCCTGGGAGCACAGTTGCAGAGTTTTTCACACTAACTTGAGCCTGCTGAGGTCTTCTGATGTTCCAGGTGGGAGGGTGGGTCCAGCAGAAGCAGTCCAGGGCAGTTTTCAGTCTTGGATGGGCTTCGGAGATGTTCCAGGTGGCAGTGTGCACCCACAGGGGTGGCTCCAGGCAGCCCATGCCCGAGGCAGGCCCCCTTGATTTTCCGGGTGGCAGAGCAGACCCATGGTGGAGGTTCCAGGCAGCCTATGCTTGAGGAGGGCTTCCTTCAAAGATTAATTCTTTAGCCAGTGCATTAGCTGCCCCTTCATGTTGTACCTTGCGTTTGCAGGATTCAAGGAAGCAAAGTCCTCATTGGCTCCTTGTATGAGCTTGTTCACTGGAGTCACTGGCCCAGCACAGCAGCAGTTAAAGTCTCTTAATGCAGCCAGTCTGACTTGTACAAAATATTGTGGAGAGCCCCGGGACTGTACCGCCGGGGAGGCGTAGATACCTTCTCCCACCAGACATTCATAATTAAGCCTTACATTTGTTCTCTGGTTGCGTTCTGCTTGAAAGATGTTGTTCACATTCATCTTTATAAATAGCTAGCCAGTCCAGGTATTGACCGCTACTAAAAATGGCCCTTGCTAGTTGTTTCCAGTCAGTTGGGCAGTTAAGCTCCATACTGACAGTTTCAAGGAGCTGTTGGGCGAAAGGCGCCTGAATGCCGTCCTCTTTAACAGCCTCTTGGAGAGGTTTTAATGTGGAATGCTCATGAGGGTACCAACGCAGAGGGCGAGCAGGATTTTGCTGTAGATTAGTAAGGATCATCTCCTTGGTTCCTTCTTCCCATTCCCAAAGTTTAGCTTGATTATCCCTAGTGCTCATAATCCCTCTTAATAATCGTTCCATTCTGTACCAGCCCGCCTTCTTTGTTTTGCACTGACCCGCCGGTAAGTTTCCACGGGTCTCTAGGGTGTAATGGTACATTTCCGCCAGTAGATGGCGCGGAAGGATAAACTGCAGGCTGGTCCCAAGGAGGCTTGTTTGTAAGCGGCACTTTGTTTGGAGGGGACTTTCTCTGGGTGCCATTGCTGGCTCTCCCTTTAAAGGCTCCAGCAAGGGATGTATCTTTTCAGGTTTGGGCGGAGGAGCGGAGGCTCCTTCTTTGACTGATTTTATTTGCTCTTGTTGGTGTATCGAGATATCTTGCTCCAATTCTTGGGTAAGGGATGGGCCCGCCAAAGCTCTGCGGCTGCACAAGCGGCGCGATCTGCTAGGAGTGGAAAAGCCTCGCCCTAACGGGAAAACCCTCCCTTCGTACAGTTCGGCTGTTTGGACTCGCTTAATGTGACGGGTCCAAGTTTGAGGGTCCCAAAGACAGGCAGTTTGAAAACAGGGATTAAAGGGGAGAGAAGTTCCCAATATTGGGAGAGGGTTTTTTAAGAAATCTTACACTGTCTAACCTGCAAGAGAGCAAGCAGCAAGAGCCCGTGCCTGCGGGTGCTGCTCTGTGCGAAGCGCGGAGCCCATCGTGAGGGCGGGGGCCACTTACCAGATCCTGGGGAGCACAGGGTCCCTGCTTCGGGCACCACTTGGGGACTGAGGGGTCTCACGGGGGAGGGGGTACCTGGGCCCGCGGTAAGTGGCGACGGAGGAGGTCACTCCGGGGACCAGGCTATGGCGCAGATCCAACGTTATTGTTCAGAGCAGGGAGGTGTGCATCGTGGGTGAGAGGCGTGACGGGGAGGGGCCGGGGGGAGCGGAGCTGGGACTGGGGTGCGGCAGAGCCGGGGCAGCGTAGCAGGGCGAATCACTCGGGCTGCCCAAACCGCCTCCTCTGCCGCGGCTGTCAGCAGACCTCTGGACCTCTAATCCCCACATGTTTTTAGTTGATTTTCATTTAGTCTTTCAGACATGATTATTCCTCTATATGCCATTTTGGATCCCTGAAATTCTTATAGAATTCAGTAGTGAATCCATCCAGACTTGAGCTTTTCTTAGTTTGTAGGTTGTTATTATTGCTTCAATCTCATTGCTTTATTGATTTTGACAGTTACTAAAAATATCTTTTTGGTTCAGTTTTGGTAGTTCATATATATCAAGGAATCTATTTCTTCTGAATTCTTCAATTTTTTGGTATTCAGGATTGCAAAGTAGTTGTTAATACAGTGTTTTTTTATATTTTGGCATTGCCCATTGTGATTTCAATTTTTTTCATTTCTAATTGTATTGATGTGTGTAATTTCCTTCCCTTTTCTTGGTACGATTGACTAAATGTTTGCCTATTTTGTATTTTCTTTTGAAGAACCAACTCCTCAATTCATTGGTGTGTGTGTGTGTGTGTGTGTGTGTGTGAGAGAGAGAGAGAGAGAGAGAGAGTGTGTGGAGTTCATTGATTTTTGTTCTCACCTTTATAATTTCCTTCCTTATACTAACTTTGAATTTGTGTTGTTGTTTTTCTAGGAACTTCAGATGCCTCACTGGTTTTTTCTGCTCACACTGTTTCTGTGACATGGGCATTTGCAGATGTAAATTTTATTTTTATTTATTTATTAATTTTAAAGGTAGAAATACAGCAGAACAAGACAGAACAAAGTCAATTGAGAAAATGTGGCGATTTGGTACAGAATGTCACATCAGGTTACTGGGATAACAATAACAGGTACCACAGTATATCTCATTATCTTCACAATAGTTGTCTAGTCAGTTAGGTATAGCAAAACCAAACCTAAGGCAGAACATTATAAAATCAATTGAAAGAGAATATTGAATAGAGTAAAGCAATTAATCATAATGAAACAAAATTGAAAACAACATTTACTTTCCAAGAGAAGATAGAGGAGACCCCCCCATATTTGCTATATTGCATTCAGTCATCCTCCCAAGAGACGCTCAGACCTCTGGCCACAGTTGCTAGTGGGGGGCAGTTTGGGATGTTTGATTCCAAGCCCGTGCACCGGTAGGCTCACAGGAGACACTACTGGGTCTCCTCCTGCCTCACACTGGAGGGAGGTACTTAACCAAGAGGGTGGCAGGCAAATTGCTTCTTTGTGCAGCCTCCTGGGTTCCAGCATGGCCATGGCCGGATCTCGGGGGGCGGCTCTCTGGTTCTCCTCTTGGCTCATGCTGGAGGGAGGCACTTACCAAGAAGGCGGCCAGCAAATTGCTTCTTTGTCCAGATGTAAATTTTACTCTGAGAACTGTTTTCATTTTGTTCCACAACTTCTGGTGTGTCACCCAGGTATAATTGTTTGAAATGAAGAACTGTCTAACTTTTTGTTGATTTTTTGTGACCCATTGAGTATTCAGAAGGTATCACTGAAGTCTGAGGCGATGGGGGAATGGTGAGCAGCAGTGTAATAGCCTCTCCTAGATTTAGAACCCAGATGCTGGAATAGAGTAGTGTGTGGAAGAGGCAAAGGAAGGAAGTGAATCATGGGGACTCAGCAAGGGTCTCAAGTAAGAATCAGAGCACATGGGGAGAGAAAAGAGAGAGAACTGGATTAAGAAGAGGGACAAATGAGAAGGAAAGTTGCCAGTGATTTGTGGATTATCCACCACACCACCATAAACCTACTGCAGAATTGCTGGCATCAACCAACATCAATTTGTGCTCTGTGTGTCCCCTTTCTACCAGTGACATAGGAGATATGCCTTAAAGCAGACATTTTTCTGTCTTTCCTTGCTTTTTAATATTTTTGATTGTTCTTATTTTTGGAGTGTGAGCATTGTGTGATGTTTTGTTCTGTTCTTATTTCTATTTCTTCCTTGTTTCTTTCCCTCCTGTCGTTTTCATTGGTTTCCCAAAACTTGTGTAATCTTCCTTTGTCCTTTAGCCTGGCTCATAATCGCTTTCTGTTTTTCTATTTCTCTATTTTTTTCTCCTAGCCCCTTTAAAATTTTCTTCCCTGAGGGTAAAATCATCTTAAGGGAAAAATTAATATATCTAATTTTCTGGTTTGTTTTAGATAATGTTATACAATGATGAATCTTGTTCATATGGTTAAAGGTGCAAAATTTGTACTTAGCACAATTTGTCATTTTCTAGGCTGTGCTTGATGCTGTTATTATTACTAATTGTGCTACATTAGCCAAGATGACATAATTATTCTAATCAGTTGTTTTTCCTTATATGCCCAGACTGAGATTGTCTGAGGGTCATAAAAAACAAAAACAAAAACAAAAAAACCTATATACCAATACCAAAGAAACAGAGGCTAGGCCAAACATTAGCAACTTCTAAGGCTCATTAGAAGGAGGAGAACAACCTTGCAACAGGTTCAGGAGACAAAAGCCAGCTACACCGCAAAGATACGTCTGAAAAGTAGCCATTTCCTAAGAGTTGGTGATACTAGCAATAAAGCTACATGCCATAAGAAATATACAACCATCAACACATAAATTAAACAACAAAAATACAAAATGAGAATACATGGTAACAAGATGCAATCACAGACTTTCAGTTCACTAAGTGCAAACACAGGAGGCAATGAGGTGGAACACTTCAAAACCACCCACATGAACTTTTTGAAATAGTAACAGTAGAAGTAGCAAATTAGAATGAGGGTTTAGAAACAAATCAACTTGGAAATAGTTTTTATGTAACTAAAAAGATGATGAAGGACACAGTAAATCTAGTGCATACATGGATAAATAAATAGAAGAGCTTAGGAAAATTATAGCAACCATGAATCATCAATATAGGAAAGTAATAGACCAGAATCAAACACATATTCAGGAGATTAAAATTTCTATTGAAAACATACACAGAAGAATGAACCAATATGAAGGAAGGACAGCAGATCTAGAAGATAGGTTTTCAGTTAGCAATCATGAAAATAAATATTTCTTAAAAATAGCAGAGGACCATGAAGAATCAATCCAACAGTTTCTTGATACAAAAAAGAACATAAGATTGATCAGTGAATGCAAAAGCATGAGATAGGGCAAATGACCAAAAATAGCTGTTCACAGGAGTGATTGTAAAAAACTTTATCATGGATAAATAATTTGATATATACATCAATCATATAGAACTCCAATTATCCATAATAAAAAAATTTACTTTAAGGCATATAATAGATAATATTACAGAAATTCAGGACAAGAATGGAATCTTAAACCCATAAGAAATAAAATTAATCATCTATAATGGAAAATCCATCAGAATCACAGTAGACTTCTTAGCACAAGCTCTTAAGTCAAGGAGAGCCTGGAGTGAGATATTTCTAACCCTAAGACAAAACACCTTCCAGTCCATATTGATATAGGCCACAAAACACTTTCTCAAGATGGATAGGTGTAAGATCCTTCCAATGCAAAGAGTACCTGAAAGAAATTCATGAGTATCAAACCCACACTCTAAAATGTACTAAAACATATTCTTAGAAAAAGATAACAAGGATTACAACTCCATGAGCCCAACTGAATGAATCTACCAGGCAATTAAAGCAGTTGAACAGAGGGGAAAGAAATGAAACCAATGACAGGAAAATAATATGACAAGGATAAGTCAACATATATCAGTTATAACCATCAGTGTAAATGATCTCAATTCAACAAACAAAGAAACAGACTGGCAGAATGGATTAAGAAACAAGGTTTAGTGATATGCTATATATAAGAAATATATTTAACTCAAAAAAATTCATAGACTGAAATTCAAAGGATGGAAAGCAACACTTCATGTGATTGGAATGTGAAAAAAAGCAAGGATAGTTACTCTATTTGCAGAGAAATTGAATTTCAAACCAAGACTGATCAAGAGAGAAAAAGAAGATCATTATATACTTGTTAGGGAACAATTCAAGAGCAAGAGGTAAAAATCATAAATGTGTATGCACCAGTGCTCACAGCTATATGAAACATATTAATGGATATGAAAGTCAAATAAGTACAAATACAACTGTCAAATAAGTACAAATACAAATACAACCTCAATACTTCACTGTCACTGTAATCAACTAGACAAAAAAGTCAACAGACATATCAGAGCTGAACAAAAGTTTTGAAGCAACTGACTTAGTAGATATCTACAGAATGTTCTAACCCACATAAGAATATACATTCTCCTCTGTGCATGCAATGTTCTCAAAATAGACTACACACTACCCCATAGAACATGTTTACATAAATGCAAAGGAATTGTAATTATCTCATGCATATTATCAGACCACAGTGTAATGAATTTGAAAATCATTGGCAAAAGAGCCACACAAACTGTATAAACACATGGAAATTAAATAATACCCTCTTGAACAATCATTTGCACACACAAAACTGAAGAAATTTGACAGTTTCTACAACCAAAGGATAATGGCAATACAACATACTAAAACTTATGTGATGCAATGAAAAGCAGTCCTACTAAGCAAATTTACAGTCCTACTAAGGAAATTTACCCATATCCAGAAAACAGAATGAGCTCACATAACCTAGCATTGAACCTCAATCTTCTAGCAAAAGAAGAGTAAGTCAAGTCCAGAGTTTGAACCAGGAAAGAAATTATAAAGATCAGAGCAGATATTTATGTAAATTAGACTAATAAAACAATACAATGAATCAGTGAATCAAAGAGTTGGTTTTTGAAAGTTTAAACAAAATAGACAAACCCTTGTCACAACTTATTTAAAAAAAATCCCCAAATTCATGCAGGCTGCTTTCATTATGCCCCATAAGTTCCAGTATGTCATATTGGCATTATCATTTAATTTTAGAAACTGTCTAATTTAGTCTTTAAATTTTTGTGTGATCCATGTATTGTGAATTAACAACTGATGGTCAACAATGCCAGCTAGATTAAATCAGCATGGTGCTGAGCATAGATAGTCCACCTGAGGAAAGTTGCCAGCACAGAGAAGTGGAGAAGATGAGTGAGGCCTTGTGAGTTTAACTAGCTGTTGCTGTTTGAACCATTGGTTCTCCTGGATGAGCTCTGGTCCTTATATCTAGCATTGCTTCCTGGATCCAGAAGGGAAGACATGTGCCATTTAATCTCCAGGACAAACTCATCACACTGGCTTACTGGCATGTACTCGACTGTGCTTATATTGGAGGAGCTCAGGTCTCCATGTCGCTGAGGATGGCTGTGGTGCTTTTCAAGACAGCCCTGATGTTTGTATTGAGCATGACTTGTCAGCTCCATTGTAGAACCCTCAACCTATGAGCACAGCTCCTTCACCCCTCTGGCATAGGGACCTTTGGGCCTTCCCAGCACAGATCATTAAGACAGACTGGCATTAGTCCTTCTTGTGGGGTCTAGACTTCCAGTTGGACTTGTGAGAGGAATCGTCATGGGCTGTAGATTTTAATCTGGACTCATGATGGACATTGCTATGGGATCCAGGCCATTGGCTGGATATTCTATGTCTTTAGTGTTGTGGACAGATTTCCTTCACTTTCTTGTGTTAACTCTGGGTGACCATTATAAAATAATATTATAAATTCTTGTCCTGATTCTAATTGTTCTCTGCACAAACTCTGACTATAACACCATGGTTGTTCGGGAAGCTGCTATTTAATATCCATATGTTTATGCAGGGTTTGTGGTTTCTTTTGCTATTGATTTCCAGTTTAACTGCAGTATGATCTATTAATATACAGGGGTTAATTTCAATTCCTTTGCATTTTTTTTAACACATTCTATGGGCTAGTATGTGGTCTATTTTGGAGGACTTCCCATGTGTATTTGAGAAGAATGTGTATTCTGATGTGGTGTGAATCATTCTGTAGTTATCTACTCAGTCCATTTGTTTACAAGTTTGGTTAAGTTCTGATAGTTCTTTATTGATTTTTTCATCTAGTTTTTCTGTCTATTTGTGGCAATGTGGTTTTGAGGTCCCTTGTTACAATTGTGTTAGTGTTTCTTAGTCTTACTCAATGCTTCTGCCACTGTCAAGGATGCTTGGTTCACTTCAGTCTCTTCTCCCAAGGGAGGAGTGGCACAGGTGTTTAAATCGCATGCATCTATGTCTCTCTTACTGATCTTAGGCCAGGAAGGGCTGTGCATCGCCTCCTCTGCAGTCTCCTTGTTGTTAGGAATTCCAATTAGGGCACACAACAAAAACCAAAAAACAAAGCAAAACAAAACAAAAAGTGGCTGCCTGTTGAGGCGGAGCAGTGCCAGTGAAATTTGCTGCCAGGCTGCCATGCCCACTGTGGAGGGGAAAGCACAAGAGCCAAGAGGCCTTGAGTCCCAAATCTGTCCTGTTTGGCTTGAGTAACTGCACTTTTGCAATCCATTCATTTCTGGAAGACTTCACAGTGTGGCAAGTCTTGCTCTGCACATGGTGGCAGTGTCCCTGGCAGCCCCATGGGCTAGATTGCTGTTTTGTAACGTCCTATATCCATGTTTTGTTTGCTCCCCAAGTCTCTTATTTGAGATTAATTTTGGCATTAGAAAGTATGTCCCTTCGAGTCCTCATCTTACCTGTGCTTTTGGTTGATGTTCTCTTAGTAGTTCCAATGTGGCTCCTTCTCTATTGGGCCATGTTGAATCTCTCCAGGCTAAAAATTTTTTGAGAGTAATTCCTTCTGCCATTTCATCTCCCCCATTCCCACAGGAATGATGGGTGTGAGTAAGCTGCGCATGTGCCCTTTTTAAACTTTGCAAGTGTTTCTGATACTTTCCCTGCACCACCCTGCACTCACTTCTGGTTGATAACTGACACTATTATTAGAGAGGATTTGACAAAAGCTAAAAAGAAAATCTGGTTGTGTTTCAATGAATGTGTCTCCTAAGAAAGTAAAGTCATGTTTTATTTCCCTGAGAGTAGATTCTTTTTGCCAACAGAAAAGACAATTTTCCACAAAGTTTTTTTATAATTTTGTTTTCCATAACATCTTAGATAATTTTTAAGCACTCCAGGAGAAGTGCTTTTTAATTACTAACTAAAATGAATCATAAAAACATATTTCTGAATCATATTTTCAATAAATTTGTCTTTAATACTTTGTAAGAGTTAGAAGTTGATACCATGCATGACAGACCTTTTATTCCATTTGTATGGTTTCTAGTTTCTGTGCTTTTCATTTAGACCAGTTTCTAGCTCCGCACTCAATTTAGAATCTTCCCATCCTCTCTTCTATTCATTTACAGTCTCCCCTGATTCAACTGAACTGCCGTTAGTCTTAATGTTCCAGATTGCTCTTCGAGTTCAGATATTTGCCTTCTTATTAATTCTGGCTTATCGCCTGCCTCCTTGATGATACACACCTTGAAAATGCCACATTCATTCAAAAAGTTCCTGGGGTTCAGACTGAGCCTGGATCCTCTCACCCTTGCTTAATTTGCCCTCAGACTCACAGCCATATCCAGACAGGGTCATGTGTTGGAGTTTAACTTTCTCATGCCAATATTTTTTTTTTTTAAAGAGGATAAAACCAAGGAGAGAGAGAAAAAAAAAACCAGAATAAAACCAATCAAAATAAACCAGTATAAGTGATACAGGATTTCAAAACTTAGAAAATCATTAATAGTTACCATAATGCATTTTGTTGTCTTCAAAATAGCTGCAAATACCTTCAGACATAGTAAAAATCGAACAGAACAGAATAGAATAGAAACAATGAAAACAAAACAATGAATGCAATACATTACTTCCAAACAAGCCAGTGGTGAATCCAAAATGGCTCCCATAATATGTCTTGCTATCTTTTAAACAACTACTCATGCTATCAGATTTAACATACTCAAACAAAACAAAAGAGAAAAAAACCCAACCCAACAAAACAATGAAAATGATATGAAATCCAGGCGGGGATCGCTACCTGGTGAGGCACTGTGCCCCCAACCCCGCCAGTCTGGTAATGGCACTGACTCATGGAGAGAGGCTTGGGCCTGGCTGTCCCCACTCTGGCAGCGGCCCACGAATGGTACTGGTTTCCAGGCGGGGATCATTTATGCCGGTATTTTTGAGAAGATGAACCAGAAATTCTTTTACTAGTTTTATATTATAGCTTTAGACTATAAATTCCTGTCCAGATAAGGGCAAGGGCACTTCTCCATCTTATTACGGAGTCTAAGAGGAGGAGAAACCTGCAGACCAGCGGTGGGGAGCTAGGGCGCTTTATGAGGTTCTGATTGTGACGTCGGACCCTTCTTGAGGGCTTCCGCTGGTGGTGGTGGCGGACTTGAGCCCCGTTAGGGTCTCTGTTGTTGGCAGCTCCCACGTGGGTCCGTCCAGCTGTGTGGACCCCAAACATCTCAGGGCATCCTGAGCCAGATGGAAGCTCTTCAAGGGGGTCTGCTGAGTGCCTGCCTGTGGGTCCATGGGAGGGCAGTGGGGTGGCTGCTGGTCCCTCTCAGTCTTGTTTGGCAGTGGGGTGGGGAGTGGCTGAATCCACAGTTGGAGAAGGAGGAGGCAGCCCTGGGGAGGGAAGAAGGGCCTGAGGCTGAAGGAGGGGAGGAAAGGCTTGGGACCAGCCCGACTAGGAGGCCCAGGCTGCGAAGAGAGGAAGTCCTCAGGGGTTTCCAGGTCA
>PVLA01009127.1:0-79377 GCA_004027455.1 Hydrochoerus hydrochaeris
GGTATCTTGCCTGGGTCCTGTGTCTCTCTCATCAGTGAGAGTGGCAGGCCCAGGTCTGCCCAAGGCCTTCTGTGTCCCCAGTTCCTATCCAGCTGCCTCTCCAGGGTGCTTCCGTGTGTATCCACGTGTGCCTGGCAGCAGCATTTACCAGTTACTCCCAGCCGGTACCACCAGGCCTGCGTCAGTGTCAATGCCAGCACACATTTCTAGTGAAAGGATTATCTTGAAAGTCAATAAAACCATTATTGCACTTAAAAATTGATAATTTTCTGTTAGAATTCAAGTTTTACTTATCATTACACTGTCCTTAAATTTTCTTGAATCAAGATCTAAATCTCACACATGATGGTTTGTAGAAGTCTTTTTATTTCTCTTTTTCATTTGTTTGTTAAGTGACAATATAAATACAAGGTTGAGAGTGTATGTCAACTGTAGAATGCTTACCTAGCATGCACAAGGCCCTGGCATTGATTCCCAGCAATAGAAAAACAAATAAGCCCATACCAAAGACTGTACAAATATATAGAAATAAGGATTGTGGGATGTAGAAGATAGCACATAATGTGTGATTAAGGTAAATGTGTACTTTGTCAAATGGTTGGATCCCTGCTTTCTCAAAGAATCCCCATTGTCCCGTGCTGGAGCCTGAGCTGTCATGGTGCTATTGGTAGCTGTCTGTCCACCCTGCTCCAGCCACCTCTTTTCCAAGAAGGTCTTCATCTGGGAAGACTTGGGGGAGCCCCTCTCCTCTGTTCATGCAGCTTGGTTTCTGAAGATTGAAGAACTTTGTCTTACAGGTGAGGGCAGCAGCAGACACCTGGCAGAACTGGACAGCAAGTATCCTAGATAAACCTGTGACAGGCCATATGATATTCCTGCTGGAATCGTTGTCTCGCTATGCTTCTGCCCGCCCAGGCCTCTTGTTGTTCCTTGTGCACTCAGTTCCCTTGAGCCGTGTCCTCAGGTTGCCACCTGCTGCCCCTCGTGCCTCCATGCACATTTCTGTATGCCCACTGCACATGCTGCATTCCAGGGAGGTTATCGCCACGCCGTTGCTGGGACCAGAGCCCTCTCAACTTACAGCCTTTGGAAATGCTGCTCTGTTCGGCTTGATCCTTCTCTCTGATTCATTCTCATTTTATGGACTTATATTAAATGTTATCTCAGAGAAGTCTGATAGCCCTTAATAAATTTGTTATCTGCTCCTCTAACATTCATCTCTCACTATTATGGTGCTGTTTATCTGTAACATTGAACACAGCATTAAATTGTAGGGATAGTTAGAAGGGGATATAAGCAGGGACCTATGTCTAACCCACATGGCTGATGATTAGAGAAATGACCACATGCCTACTTTTCACTGTGTACTTGAAGAATCACCCTTTGTGAAATCTCTCTCTCTCTCTTTTTTTTTTTTTTTTTTTTTAGTGCTGGGGTTCGAAATCATGACCTCGCGTTTGCCAAGCAGGCACTTAAATGCTGAGCTAAACCCCAACCCTCCTTTGTGGAAATCTTTGCATGCATTTATTTTGTGCCTCTACAACTCCTGACCTTTTTCTCACTCCAGAAACAAAGGCTAAGGCCCTGGTTGGCTTAGATCACACCAATCAGTGAAACAGTAATTTTTAGGAACCAGCTTACCTCTGTGAGTGTGAATACAGGGGTTCACCGACCTGCCCAGACCCCTACCTCAAGGCGTGCTCTTGCTGTGTGGTAGCTTGTTGTCTGCATTTTCCAAGTCATAAAAAAACCTTTGTTACCAAAAGAGGGTTGAGACTGCCTGCTGAGAACAAGCCTTGAGAGAGCACAAGGGTAGTGGTTGCCAAGAATGAACCTTGGGAAGGCGCGGGAGTGCACTTGGTACCAGTAGCGGGGCTGGTAATGATAATGAGTCTCTGGGTGCAGCCGTGCCAAGTGGAGCCAGTGACAGTAGTCTCTGGTCAGCCTTGGACGGTGGTCATCAGATTCCTTCAGAGATAACCATAAAAAGTGACATCTGTGAGGAGAAGCTTCCCGCATTCCCGTATGACTCCCTCAGCCTCACAGCACCCCTCTCCTTCCACGCTTCTCTCTGAAAACTTTCACTGTGGATTTCTGTAACTAGCACATTGCTGTATGATTCTTCTTAAGATTATTGCTATCTAGTCTAACAGTGTCCATGCACTGTTATCTAGTTATCAATTAAACATTCATCAAAAAACATTCATCAAACCTTCCAATGAGGTGCAAAGCAACAGAATTACACTAAAAGCATCACCTTGCCTAAGATAGAGCCAAGACGGTGACTGTCCCTAGGCCTCAAATTTGGCAGAATCTTGTCTACTGACAGTTGTGTGCTCCTTTCAGGGAAGGAAGTGACTGAGTGTGATCCGGTGGAGATGCGTGGTGCAGCCTCGCCCTCCTCTGTCCTGCTCATGCTTCTTCTTGGACTTCTTTTCCTCCTCACCGCTTCCCTGATACTTGTTTTACTCTCATTCTACCTGGATAGTACAAGTCAGTGGATCACTGAGTGTCATGATGATACAAGATGTGTTTGGGAACTTGTCTCAGTCACAGTGGGAATTAAAACAGTATGAACTCACAAGACAAAGCTTTAGTTAAGAAGGAAAAGAACTGGGGAAGGGACTTCAGCTAGAGGGGAAGAGCTGAAGGGGCATAGCTCTGACAGAAAATCAAACTGCTGCTTAACAACAGATTGGGACTAGCTTTTAAAGATGTCGGTAGGACACGGTAGTATTTAGGAATTTTCCATGGGGTCATGAATATGTCCTAAGACATTTTCCTGAGATCCTAAGGAGCTTCCTCCTAGTGCGTGGTAGGTAGGAGACATCATCCCCACCCGAGCTGGGAGTTAAGGGAAGAGCTCATTCCAACACACCCTTAGTAAGTGAGACGGGAAGAGAGACATTTAGTGGGTAAGATGCCAAGAGTTAAGGCCCACGAATCCCTCCTCTCTTTTTTTATGAGGGTCCAGTGCTATTTCAGTATTTTCTCGAAATCTATACCACAAAGGAAAGCCCTATTCCAGATTAGTAATAGCAATGTCTTTGATTGGTAGCTTTCAGGGAGGGTTCTGATTTTTATATTAAGACTGATTCATGATGTTCTACTCAAACTGTGTAAAAGAAGATTGAACTCACAGATTCCCATTTCAGTTTCCCTCCTTTCGTGGTAGACAAAATACATACAATTTTATAATAATCTCTACTTTGCAAACTTTGCACAAAAGCTCTCTCAGTACTCATAGTGACCCACTTTTTATGAGGAAAAAGTTGAGGAAGGCCCATGCCTGCGGTCAGCGATTCCCACACGTGTGTTAAAATCACCAGGAGGCCTTGTTAGGGCCCAGCCTGCAGCTCTTCCGCCTCCCAGTCTCTGCATAACAGGTTTCACTGGTGCTCAAGACTTTACTCTTAACAAGTTCCCAGGAGATGTCACTGCTGCTGGACGGGGACTCATGAGACACTGTTCTCTCTGGGGACACTCTGAGAATCACTGTCTCACATTTTAGTTAGTATTCCATAGTACTCATCAAAATTTCTTTTACAGAGTAGGCACTCAGTTAAGGAACATTAAAGTGTTTCCTTATTGTGATAATTAGAAGATGAATGAAGAATTATGAGAATGGCCTTACAATCATGTCATGATCTTACAATCATGTCATAAGTAGAAAGCCACGAAGCAGGTGACGCAAATCTTGTCTCCCAGGATCTGAGCAATCCGTGGTTTGCACAGCTGATCAGCCTTATGCTCTCAGTGCCTCCTGTTTCATCTCACAGTGTAAATTGGCAGCAGCCTAAACCACTCACAGGTACTTGCAAGAGCATTTTTACAGGCGTTGGACATACACGCACACATTTGCACAGGACACAAACATATAAAAGGTGTGAAAAATGTTTCTCACTATTGACACAAAGAAATCAAATGGGATTAAATATAATTTAATAGGTTAACATTTTAACCTATTAAAGTATGACTTAAAATTTCCTATATATTTATATTTGCAGGTTTTTTTAATCATTAACTGTTTTCTAGATGATCAGAGATGATTCTAATAAACACAATGCAAGGCTGAAGTGCAATTTTTGGCCAATAATGTTTATAATGGGCAAATAATACTACTGAAATTGGTTTATATCATGATGGGTACTTTCTCCTGTGGTCTGCCATCTTGGTGACTTCTTGTTCTCTTCCCCTGCAGCCCACAAATGGCCCATTTTAACATTTCTTAACTATCTACAGTTAACATTTCTTAACCATCTACAGTTAGTAGTCTTAAAAATTCATGGTGTTGTGCAAACATTAAAAAATAAAAATCTACACCCAGATTAACAGAGTGCACTGAATTTTCCTACCAGTTATCACCAGTTAAAATAGGGTGATAGATGAAAATGTAAATGTTACATGCCTTGAAAATTTTGAGATATCATATTCAATATATTTTGGGGAGGCAAAAATGGAAAGACATTGTTTGATACACTGATTTTCAATTTTTAACTGCTAGGGGCAAAATTGTCATTGAAACTGATAAACCAACTGAATCACAAACATATTTGAAAGTGTACAGAGTAACATTGACGAAGTCTACATAATCAACTAAAATACATTTCATAAATCAATTTATCATTGCTTAAAATAGCCAATTTTAGATACTTCAAAAGAGATAAATATTAACATTATTACACAAATATAGCTCTACTCAAATGAATAGAGTCAGGGTGTTGCAGCATTGGCAGAGCACAGTGAAGTCACAGTGTGACATATAGAGGGCAGACGCTTTCAGAGTTTAAAACAAGCTAGAGGGCTGGAGGGCCAAGCATGAGGGCGCACGCCTGTAATCCCAGCACTTGGGAGGCTGAGGCAGGAGGATCACTGCAAGTTCAAGGCCAGCCTGGGCTACAAAGTGAGTTCTAGAACAGCCTGAACTGCATAGTGAAACTTTGTCTCAAAAAGACCCCAAGCAAAACAAAACAAAGCAAAACAAGCTGTGGGCAGCCAATGCATGGACTCATGAAAGGAATGTTTGAAGGTATTATTTGTATTCAAAATGTATGTGATTAAAAAATCCTGGAGTTAAACAGTAGCTTTCTAGATGAAGAGCCAGATTTTTATTCAAGAAATAATTGAATCTAATATAATCTCCAGGGAGAAAGTGAATAAAATATTCAGTTTTCCATATTTATAGCCTCAACGTCATTCATAGCACAGATGTTATAATGCATAACGCATAAAATAAAGTAGGCAGAGGAAATTGGTCAAGTAGGAGACAGAGTTAGAGGTGATGATAACTCTCAGGTGTGTACAGGCCCCATAAGGAATCCAACAAAATACTGAGCACTTCTAGACCTGGGATATGAATTTAGCTCTTGGATTTGAAATCCAAGTCTCATGTGAAAGGAGAAAATACTAGGCAAATAATTTCAAGTTTGCATGGACTTTAAAAAATTGAATACTGTAGTATTTATACATAGTTATGGGTAGGTTATGATAATCTAATACATCTATTCAGCATATAATGATCAAATAATAGTCATCAGCATTTTTATCTCCTCAAACATTTATCATTTCTATGTGTTGGGCACCTTTGGATTCTTCTAATTATTTGGAAGTGTGTCATAAATTACTGTGGACTGCAGTTACTCTACTTCACAGTAGAGCACCGGAACTAATCTCCCCTTCCAGCCAGTTTACTACCCACTGTCTGTCTTTCCCATTGCCCCTCTTCTCTAAGCTTCCCACTTCCTAGTGTCCACTGTGCTGCTCTCTTCTATGAAACAAAATTTTGTGGCTTCTACAAAAGAGTGAGAATATGTAATACTTGACTTTCTGTGCTTGTCTTATTTTACTTTACATAATGTGATCCAGTTCCATCCACATTAGTACCAATGATAGGGTTTAATTTTATTTTTATGGCTGAAAATATTCTATTTTGTATATATACCCAGTTTTACTACTCCATTCAAAATATTCCTGGGACATTTGGGAGAAATCTTCCTCTTAGCTCTTCCTAAAAACATCTCAATGTCCTTATAAAAAAGATACCCTTGAGTGTTTATTGTTTCACTTAAGCCTTGAGTTTTATATTGTTTCATTTAATGGCATGGTGCTAGAGCAAGGTTCAATTTAGTAAAAATTGATTCAGTTAAGACCACGTGAAGCTGGTCTGGATTACAGTTTACAGGTTAGGTAACATATGCTTGGGAAAAGAATAAAGGAATAGTCAAATAGGCCTCTGTAATTCATATTTCCGTCACGAAGATTTATGTGGTGTCCATGCGCTCAAAGGTATCCTTGGGAGACACTTAGTGTGGAAAACATCTTGACATCTCTTGGAAACTTAAAATCTTGAGAAAACAGTTACATAGGCTGAGTAGGAGACCTCATTTCCAAAAGGTGGTGACCAGCCATGGTCATGAGAGTGAGAATAAACCTAGCTCTCTAACAGCTCCCATCTATGCCTTGTATGATGGCAAGTTCTATGTGATAAGCTACCGCAGCGATTTACACACTGAAATATTTTAGCCAAATGTGACCAAATTCTCCCCTGGAGCATGAAAATATATGCAGAAAGTGCCATAGACTATTTAATCTGAGTAATATAATCCCTTTTTGGAAGTTCCTATAGAGATGTGTTGCAAACTGTAAGGTGGACCTGAGTTTATGTCTCAGACTCCTAAACAGTCCTGGATATGTGGCAATCACTCAATAAAGATTCGTTGAGAGTATGGGGAGGTACCACTCACTATTAATTGTAAGTCAACTAAATACCAACAAGTTATTGGTAATTGATGTTAAAGTCATGGCTTTGTTAGCTCAAGCCACTTGTCTACTTAGATTCATAATGTGATTCAGAAACATGGATTCATAAGTCATTATCAGATGAGAGTGCTGACATTGTGTACATAAAGCTTTATGGATTCTTTACCCACTATCTGGTAGCTCTGTCCCTCTCTGTAATGCAGAGACAAGAACCTCTCAGACAAGTGGCTCTAGAGAGATGATTCCACAGGGAAGAAAAGATTTCTTCTGGGCAGAGCAAACTATGGTGAACCTAGAAGCACCACACCCCACACCTCTGAGGGAGATTCTAAGACTTTCTGGCTTTTCCAAGGTCTCTGAGCCCTAGTACCTAGCTACGTCATTTTATATTCCCAGTACCAAACCTTGTGCTCTAATGTGGTTATCCCTCCCACCAGCCAGATGGCAGAGAAAGCTACTTTCTCCATAACCTCGTAATATGTGCATCTCAGGAACAATCAGATCATCATTTAGCTTTTACATTACTTAGCTGTCTTGTTGTTGCGACAGAACACCTGACATCTACAAATTAAAGAGGGAGAGTCTTGCTTTGGTTTATTACTTCAGAGGTTTCAGTCCATGGTTTGCTGGCTCTAGCATAGAAACACCATGGTGGAAGTGCATGTTGCAGGAAATTTGCTCAACATCTGGTGACTAGGAAGCAAAGCAGTGGTGGAGGTAAGCAAAAGAGTAGAAAGTCAGAGGCCAGATGTGGTCCCCAAGGTCATAGTGCCATAAACCACTTCTTCCAGGAAGGTCCCAGCTTCTTTTCTTTTAATCAGAGTTTATCGGTGAATTGTAGATATACATAATGACCACGTTCATCATAGAGAATTTGAACCTGTACGCGACACAACTTGATTCTTTTTTTCCCCATTCCCCTACCCTCCCTCCAACCCTTCCCCTGCTCCCCATCTACAAAAGTTACCGGGTCTAACAGCCCATCTAGCTATCAAATCATCCACAGGTCAACCCACTGCTGGGGTCAATGCCCTCACAAACCAGGAACCTCTTGGTTTAGTTAAGATGACAGTGAAGATTAACTGGCACAACTTTTTATAATATACTTTCCATCATTTTGTGGATATTTTCCTCTTTCATTATATTTTTGCTCAAGAGAACAGCCTCTCAAGCACACCCAGACCTCAAGTTTAAGGATAAGTGAGTAAGAGCACTGTGTTGGGTTGTGATATGAGAAATGGCAAACTCTGCTTTCTTACATCAACTCCAGAAAGAACCAGAAAGAAACTTAAAAATCTTCAAAAAATCTGAAATGCTAAACATGGTGGAGGACTCTGTTCAGCCAAAGGAACTTCCTTCTCTTTAGTATTCTTCTGATTGAGGTTGTAGTTAATTGTGCAGTGTATCTATGTATTGAGATACAAGAGCATAATTTAAACAGAGAGGGTTAGCTGCACTTTTGCTCACAGAAAAGCAGAGATTAAATGGAGAAGAATGTGACTACTGCTGAGCATTGCTGAGAAGTCTCTTCCTGCATCTAGCTCTCCTAGAGTCAAAGTGGTTCTCTAAAAAATTGTTAACACACACAGCACATGCACACATGCAATATTCTCTTCCTTTCTCTCAATACACACACACACACACACACACACACACACACACACACACACAATGCCCCCATCTGTAAGAGTAAGAGTCTCCCTTCTTGTCACTGATTCTGATGTGAGTGCTTTTGATTCTTTCTTTTGCAGTTAAAAAAATCACTCCCCAATCTAAACTACACCTAAGGTAACTACCAATCCTCTGAGGAATTTATTATGGGTCTTTTGAGAAGTAAAATTGCATATATTTAGCACATTTTGATGTATGCATACATAAGAAAATGTTTGCCACAATCAGGCCAATTAATATCCATCATTTCAAATAATAATCATTATTTTTGTTCCTGGTGAGAACACCTCATCAACTCTCAGCAGTTTCAAGAACACAAGACATTATTACTAACTCTAGCAACTCTGCTACGTGATAGGTCTACAGTACTTTTTCATTTTAGAACTGAATGTTTGTACCTTTTGACCAACACAATATTTTCTCTCATACCCTAATCTCTTGCAATCCTATTCTACTCTCGCTTCAATGAATTTGATCATATTCTATTTTTTTATTCCATGTATGAGTGAGACATAAAGTATTTTCTGGGTCTGGCTTATTTCACGTAGCATAATATCTTCCATGTTCATGGATGTTGTTGCAAATGGCAAGATTTAGTTCTTACTAAGAAGTAAATAATACTACAGGGTCTTTTGTAATTCTGTTACAAAACAATTTAGGATTGTTTTATCTATTTCTGTGAAAAATGCCGTCGACATTTTGCTAGGGCTGTATTACGGCTTGTGTCTAGATGTCCCAACAAAGCCTAATTCAGTCCTAGTGGGGTTTTTCAGAGGTGGCTGGATCTAGGGTATGCGATGCTGGGATCAAGGATGTGAGGTTGGGCTTGATTCATGGTGCTGTACTAGGAGCCTGGATAAAACATGAGGCAGAAGGAGGGCTGTTGCTTGTTGCTAGTTTCTTACTGCTTATTGCTTGCTACTTGCTCCCTTCTGCCTGCCTGTTCTGTGATGCCCCTCTGTCACCCTACCCTACCTTGGAATCAGCCAACTATGAACCAAAACCTCTGCAAACTGTGAGCTACAATAAACCTTTCTTCCTACTTGGGTACCAGGTAGTTTGTCTCAGCAATGAGAAAAGTAACCAAGATAGGACTGCCCTGAACCTGTACCTCACTTTGGAAAATATGGATAGTTAGCAATATGAACTCTTCCTTTCCTTTCCATACAGTATCTTTTTATTTATCTATGTTATCTAAAATTTTAATTCTAAATGTTTTAAAATTTTCATTGTAGAGATCATTAATCTCCTTAAGTTTACTTTAAACTATTTTACTCTATTTAATTTTCTTGTACATTTTATTTGGCTCTTGATTTCTTGTTAAGATAGTTTGTCCTTGATGTTTATAAATGCCAATTTTTTGTACGTTGATTTTGTGTTGTGAAAATTAACTGCATTCACTTACCAGTTCTGACAGTTTACAGTTTTCTATGTATAAGGTCACGTTAAAGAGAGACAATTCTACACCCTCTTTCCTATTCAAAAGTCCCTTCTGCCCCTCTCCTTGCTTCTCTTACCTCACAGCTTTGGCCAATACTTCTGCCCTATGTTGGGTAGGTGTGGTAAGAGTGGCCACCCTTATGTGCTGGGACTGGAACACCATGGTATCGCTGAGCGAGGTCATTAGCTAAGGTCCAGTTATAGCATGGACAGAGGCCAGAGGTTGAGAAAATGAACTCTAAGGCTGACTCACGGTGCAAAGCTTGGATCCTACTTTGTAGACAGGCACCTTACAGCAGCTCCTGAAGGAGGCTGGCCAGGTACAAAGAGAAGTGAATCTGGTGGAATACCTTTTGTGGACTGCCTTGGGTTTGAGTGATGACCTGCCCTGAATAACTTTCCTAGTTGACTGACTGGGAAACAGCAGCGAATGCAGTCCTGGGTGAACATGGTGGAGAAGGAGTCTCAGTCTCATGCTGAGGGTCCCCTCCAGTTCAGGTCTGCTCTGCAGCTGAGGGTACCTCCCCTCCTCTGTGGCTTGGAGATCATCCCTTCCTTGTTCCATAGAGACTTCTGGGCTGGTAAGATATCAAAAGTTTCCTCTGGGTTCATCATTTTTCACCCAGTTTCTTTTCATAATGTGAGCAGCCCATAGCTGGCGTGTTTGGTTGCTTTAGCCGCTACTGTTACTCTGCCAACCCAAGCAAAATCCCCAAATCCTAGAGTTGGAGGAACTTCTGCAGTTATATCGCCACTTTCACTGTCTGAACCATTAGAACCATTTTGAATCCAGGCCTAGAGCATCCTTCCTAAACATTGTCAAATGAGCTGCTTTCCTTGGAAGGAGGTGCTTCTGAACAGCATGCCAAGGTCTCAAGTTCAGGGTCACCAGATCTACCCAGCCTGGTCTGGGGCCTCTTTTTCTCTTTCATCCTCTTCTTCCTTCAGTGGCTATTTCTAGGCCTGGTAAAGTACATGACATCTCTCAGAGGAAAATTTGCACTGTGCTGATGTTTAACTTCCTGTTAGGCCTCTGTGAGGGCACTGCGATGCACAGAGACCCCAGTGAGGACTGCAGTGTTGAGCCACACTCTGCTCCAAGGACAGAGGACTACAAAGTGGCCACACGGTGTGGCAGGGTGCCCTATGTGCCTGCAACCTCCTGCTCAGGGACCAGGAGCATTTCAGAGCTGCTCATGGCAGTGCTTTGTGATAGGTAAAACTTGGGGGCAGACAGGGAGCCACCTTGCTAGAATCTCACAAAAAACCTTTCTTGCCAAAAAACAATGGCTGTGTGAACCACTTGTACTGTGGCCTCTTAAATTGTCCAGCTATGGTTATGCTTGTAACTATATTTTCAAAATACCAAGTGAAAGGATGACACATTAACCACAAAATAAGTTTATTAAATTTATATCCAAGCAGTTCAAATAATTTCCATTTATTTATTTATGCATTTTAATTTTAAAGAGATTAAAACCAAACCAAACCAAACCAAACCGTGAGAGTGATATAGGACTTCAAAACAAGATAGTAGGAAATCAACTATGGCTACTATAGTACATCTTATTATCTTCAAAATAGCTACCTGTACCATCAGACATAATAAAACAAAACAGCCAGGTGTAGTGGCACACACCTGTAATCCCAGAATTTGGAGGCTGATCAGCTTGGGCTACAAAGTGAGCTCAAGGCCAGCCTGAACTACATAGTGAGACCCTGTCTCAAAGACAAAAAGAAAAGAAAAGAAAACAAAACAAACAGAATAAAACCAAAGTAAACAAAACAATGAAAACAATACAGGACTTCAAAGCAAGATAACAGGAGCTCAACAATGGCTAGCATGATGCTTCTTGTTATCTTCAGAACAGCCACCCAGACCATCAGACACAGGCATATAAAATTAGCCAAACAATACGAGAAGTAAGTTGAAATTTCAGGTGTGTGCCCTTTAATCTCTACTATTTCTGTGTCTCCTGCACTTGTTTCGTGTGGGCTCTAGATTGGAGATTGTATTTGCGCGTTTGTCTTGATATTTTCCTGTATTTCTCCAAATCAGACCGTTGCTGCATCCTGAGTGCTTTCTGTCTTGGCTGCCAGTCCCTTAGCAGAGGGCCGGGGGCTGGGCACCTGGGTCCCTCCTATCTGGGGCTCCTGGAGTGGTGGAGAGGCACGGGACAGCAGTTCATCAGTGTTTCCCCGATGGCTCGGGGCCTCGGGCCGTGTTGCACTCAGGGGATTTCCAGCCAGCTGGCAGCAGGACCTCACGGCCTGTGTTCTTCTCTAGGTTCGCACTGGGCTCTAAGATATTTCTTTCTAGTGAATTGACCACAACATTCCCAAAGTTCTGAAATGACCAACAGACCCTAGAAAAACTTGTCTTTAGGCTCCTGCTTGAAACTAGCAGCTACAACAAATTGCTGGCCTTGATTCAGGGCCAAAGTTTCATTTATTCATTATATAACACATATTTTTGAAAAGTTTAGATCTTGAGACTGAAGAAAAAAACATTTGACCTATGTAGATTATTGGTTAGTGCCTTCACCTTCTGAATATAACACATGGATACTCAGGTAACAGCTAGGTGGGTCAGATGGAACACAACAGATTAGACTCAAATCTTGACTCTTCATTTAATGCCTGGGTAATTTCAGGCTAATCATGCTACTGAAATTTCAGCCTCTTGATTAGTAAATGAATTGGGAGGAAAAATATTTTATTTTTATTGTAAAAATTAAGGTGACAATTTAGAAAATTGTGTAGCATTGTACTTAAACTACACTAAAGTTTCAAGAAAAGAGAACCATTATTGTTGGATATTTGTGCAGGAAAATGAATATGCCCTCTAACCAAAACTTCTGTTACTGAGAAGATTCTAGAATTCTTTGACTATGATCGACTAAAAGAAAACTGTGAAGCATATAGGCTCATATTTGATTCTCTTTCCATTTAACTTTCTTTCCAACCTCAAACTTTCTCTATTAACAGTTTACTCTCAGTAAAGGAGAAAGGAATTGTGTTACAGGAAGGGTTGGATTCGAGGTTACTGAAACTGAGATCTCAGCATCATTTCACATTTACAGTACAACCTTGTTATAGGTATTTAAACTCTGTGAACTTTAGGTTCTTCATGAACAAACAGGGAATGTAATCAAACTAACTTTTATGAAGCTGGGTTAAGTGATGATTTATGTAAGAATAGTTTTCAAATATTAAACATCATTTTTTACTGAATTAGAAGATAGTTCATGCATTACAAAACTTACAGAGATTTAAAAGGTTATTAACACAGATACCCACACTTTGACATGGAGCCAACGTTAAAGTCACAGGATGATGGGGCAGTGGCAGAATTTGAAATAACCATCATTGTCATACTTCAGTCTAACGTTTTTAGAACCTCAAATCAGTCCCTACCACAAGAATCACTTTTCTCATTTGTATCTTTCCCTTTTATTCTTTCATTTTCCTCTTTCATTCTGTTACTTCATTTCCTTTTTATTCTTTCATTTCATTTTCATGGCCTAGTAGTTTTGTGCTCATGCCTTGGAATCTTGTTTATGACGTCAAGCAGCGTGGCGGAGACGCTTAGCACCGCTGATGACAGGCTGAGGCTTCCTTGCCGCGGTGCCACTCTACTCCATGGAACCTTGGTTCACGAACCTAATTCTTCCCACAGTTCTGGTTGCAAACCAAACTGGATGAGAGCTGCATCAGATTTCTCCATAAGGTCCACGCTGAACCAGTCACTGAATTTGATCCTCTTCTCATCCAGCTGGGTTTGGAACCATGGAAAGAATTACGTTCCTGAGCTGAGGCACTGCTGTAGTTTTGCCGCGTCTTAGCAGGGAAAGACCTCATATTGGAAACTCCAGGTGCGGCGTTAAGCACATTTGTTCGTGATCTTCTTGTTTTCTTCAAGTATCATGGAAAAGTAATTATTGTACAAAAATTAGAGATGGGTATGAGAGGTAAGCAGATGTGGCCAGGGCCATAGCTAATTCAAACAGCAGGGCAAACTTTTCCTCTGCATGTCATCGAGCACAATGACATGGCAAAACGTTGAGAATCATTGACTTAGAAAACATTGTCATTTCAGATTAAGTCTTTGATCTCTTTGACTTGCTAAGAACCTAAGCCCCATCTCCATGTATTGCCACGATATACCCATTGCTTCAAAACAGTTGTGATAAATGTCAGCACTTACTTCTGGAAGGACAACGGTCCTAAGAAATGAACTAGAAAGAATGCCAAGTGTCCTACCAGAAATTTCCAAGCTAGGAAGGCACCAAAGTCCCTGAGACCTCCAGAAGGCTACTTCCTACTGACCAACAGCCTTCCAAGAAGCAGGAAAAAATCCATGATCTGAGAGTCATTACCTAAATTTTAATGACTTTCTTTTCTCTGGGGCCCCAAGTCCCTACCTCTTAGGACTACCTTCCACAGAGCACCCTTGATGTCCTTATTTCTTAGGGTGTAAATCAGAGGATTGAGAATGGGAGTTATTATTGTATAAAAAAGAGCAACAAATTTTCCCTCCTTCTCAGAGCAACTGTTGATGGGTTGTAGGTATGTGTAAATAGCTGAGCCATAAAAAAGAAAGACCACCAGGAGGTGGGACCCACAAGTTCCGAAAGCCTTTCTGCGCCCAGACATTGACTTGACCTTCAGAACAGCCTGAGCAATGTGTGCATAGGAGATGAGAATTAGGACTGCGGGAAGAGCAACAATTATGACTCGGGCCAGGAACGTCTTGGCCTCAGTTCCTCCTGTGTCCTCACAAGCCAGCTTTAGGAATACAGGCATTTCACAGAAGAAGTGGTTCAGGTGGTGGCCACAGAGAGGCATGGTCATCACGAGACCTGTTTGGATCAGAGAGTTTATGAAGCCTCCCACCCAGGAGGAGAGAGCCAGAGCATGGCAAAGCTGCGGGTGCATGATGCTTGTGTAGTGCAGTGGACGACACACAGCAGCATGGCGGTCAAAGGCCATCACCACCAGGAGCACACACTCAGTGGAGCCCAGGGCGAGGTAGATGGAAAGCTGGGCCAAGCAGCCCCCATAGGTGATGGTGCGGTCCTGTCCCTGAAGGTTGATCAGGAGCTGCGGCACAGTGCTGGTGGTAAAACAGAGATCCAGGAAGGAGAGGTGGGAGAGGAAGAAGTACATCGGAGTGTGCAGTTGAGGGTCCAGTCGGCAGAGAGCAATGATGGAAGTGTTGCTCAAGAGAGTTAGGGAGTAGAAAATTGAAATAAAAACAAATAAAAAGAGTTCCAGTTGAGGCCAATCTGAGAAGCCCACCAAAATGAAGCCATCTCTGAAAGTGGTGTTGAAAGTTCCCATAGCCTTCACCTGCACGAATTCCATCGGACAAGTTAATGGCTCCTGTGAAGAATGTGGGTTAAATGCTATCTCACACTATTCTCCAAACACTCCAGAATCATGCAGTTTTCTTACTATTTTGCTATTGCATTCTATCTTTTTATTTTTTCTTTCTGGTTTTTAGATAGGAGATTACCCTACTCTTCTGCTTGTTCTGTTTTGTTTTTACTTTAATGGGGCCATTAAATCTTTTGGAACTGATTTTACTTGTATAAAAATAGAGATGACCTGTTATCTCTCTGACAGCATTTGATTGTGAAAATTTCTTTTTAAAAACTACTGTGTACTGCATGCCCATATTTATTGCATCTCAATTCACAATGGCTAAGCTCTAGAAATAACTAGGTGGCCATCATAATTGAATGAATTAAAAATGTGCCTTCTCATATGCCATATTCCTGGTTTGACTTTAACTTCGGATTTTCTACTCATATTTCCACATACTTGAGCAGAACTATGTTTGTTTTGTTCACCGTTTTGGTGCTAGTACATGATTGCCACATCAAAAGCTAAATAATTGTCTCTAGTGTCTGCAGCATTGACCTGCAGTAAATTTTCACAGGACCTTAGGAAGGAATGAAGCCTTATATGAACCCAGCATTGGGCTCTGATGTGTTTCCCTCATTCTTATCTCTGTATCTCACAAACCAAATGCAGTCTGGCCCTGTTCCAATGGCTCAGGGCTTGGGCCGCAGCGAGCAGTCATGTGCATGCAAGTGAAAGAGGGAAAGACTTCGCTTGGGTGCACACACGATATGCACAAGCCTCTCTCCAAATAGCAATCCTCCTTTACTGAGGGAAACCACCAAGATACCAAGCTTCGCTGGGTTCCCTATTCCAAAAGTGATAGTGACAGTTAAAAACAATTACTTTGTTTCCTATTTCCTAACATTATTACACCAAAAACTGTGATATTAAACTCATGTAACTGGGCTCTAGTGCTTCATCCTGGCAATCTCCAGGACAGTTATCCTTCTTCACACTGAAAGTGTGGTATGACAGTCTGCAGCATTTAGGCATTCAAATTCTTGGTCATAGACTTGGATTAAAATCTTGACAAAACACATAGAATAAAGGACTGCAGTCCTTTAAATGTAAAACTTCTGAAAACCTAGAAATAAGTGTTTTAAATTATATTCTCAGATGATAAACGAAAATACTTAAAGATAAGCTTGATAGCTTGTGTCCATGTTTAAAGGTCCATCTTTTGGAAAAGACAGCAAATTTCTCTGTTTTTCTCCAAAGGTCAAAGACCAGGACCATACCGGAAGAAAGACTGGGCTCGAAACATTGAACTTAAGACATGGTGAGGCAGTCTCACGACAGACTAAAGATAGGCTTCCTGGAAAGGAGGTGATGAAATCTGGTTACTTGGAAGTTTCATTCAGAGGCTAAAAATTGAATTTATAGGATGTTTTAAAGTGTTCCAGCACTAATTGGAAAGTTGGGTTTAAGCATCACACTGGGCAGTATATTTATTCATTTCTAATCTTAAATTACCTTTTTATGATTTAAGCCTTAATCTTTATTTCCTTTGGCACCTGAAAGTTTTTGACCTTTTCATGTTTAAATACTGTTGATTTCTGTATTAGAAAGATCATTGTTTGCATTTATATCTCTTTGTTTCTGTCTGTATTTGTGTACATCTGTGTCTGTGTATGACATCTGAAAGTAATAGAGTCTTAAAATCAGAAACATTTTGATGATTTGTCTCTACTAGCACACAACATTGGATACTTCATGCAGTCTGATATTGTAATGATATTCTTTTACTGTATGGGGACCCACTGAGGCCAGAATGTTCCATTTTCTGTGTAAGCAAAAAAAATTGTACAAACTCTTTCCTAATCTCTTTTACTGGTAGAACATTCAGTCTAAATCTAGGCTGGGCATGGTGACACATGCCTGTAATCTCAGCGCTCAGGAGGCTGAAGCAAGAGGATCGCTGTGAGTTCAAGTCCAGCCTGAACTACATAGTGAAACCCTGTCTCAAAAAGACAAAAAAGTCTGAATTTAATTTTCCTTTTTTTTGGTACCAGGGATCAAACACATGACCTCATACTTGCCAGGCAGGCACTATGCTGCTGAGCTATATCCCTGAATCTAATTTTACTTTTTCCTATAGTTTTTTAATGCATACTTCTCTTATTGGTTTTTCAAAGATTTTCAAAAGCTGAATTAAGAAGTTGGTTAAATGGTTGACTCTGAACCCTTACGTAGAGCACTGCCTCCCACCACTGCCCCTCTTGTACACTTGCTTGTTGAAGAAGTCTTCCTTGATCAACAGCTCTGACCTGTTTTTCATCCCTGACTCTGATATACCCTTTAGCGGTATAGCTTCAACATCATAAAATGTGAACTTTGGCAGGAGCTTCAGATGATATTCAGCCACTTTCATACTAACAGAGGGGAACTAAGTTCTATAAGTATGTAATGTGTTTCCTAAGTTTATGCAATTGGAGAATAAGAAATGCAGGCAAGACATGCTGTGTGTAGTTCAGCCAGTGGTAGGTGGGAGAGAAAATCTCAATCAGTGTTAAAATAGCTTCGTGCATAAATTTAACATTTCTCCATTCAATCCAGGGACCCAACACAATAGAATCCCTGCTAACTGCCTAATAGGATAGTGTTTGCTCTGTGAATTTTACTTGGAAAGGCAAAGAGTCCATCCAGACAGTACTCACCTAGATCTCCAGGAAAGAAAACTACTGCAGTTACTTCTTTCACTTCTACTGGGATTAAAGCAAATGATAGTCTTGCTCGAGACTGGTGCCATCTAACAATGTCTGAGAAAGACACTGCTCTGGTGCTGACTTCATCTGTGCAATGTGCATCTTGGGTCACAGCTGTGGTGCAGGAGAAGCTGTGGAAACCTGTAATTCTTTCCTTCCGCTGGAGACACTGCTGAGACTCATAACCCAGGAGGAGGGACCCCACCCACACACCTCCTGCTACCCAGCCTACCCAACTCAGCTTGGAAGGAGCCTGTATGTCATCAAACTATCTCCTGATAGCAAACCATTTGTGAGCACACAAATGCTGCCCTTGGGACATTGCTCAAACCTCTTCAATAGTGGAGAGAGATTTAAAAATTATCAGGAGAGACCCTAGAGACTCCATGGGCTCCAATGTGACAATAATAATCAACTGGCTCCTTTATGCTCTATCCTGAAGTGCTCAATCCTCTCCATTCCCCACACTGTGCCAAACCAAACTGATCTATTCAGTGTCTTCAAACACACAGCTTGTCACTTTCTCATGGGCTATATAGATCTCACCTCCCCTATCTCAACTGCAAACCTACCAATGCTTCACAATTTGTGCCAAGCTTCTGTCATGCCCAGTACAGCTCTTGAAATCCCTGGGGGGAGGATGGTGGAACATGAAAAAATGAAGACAAGAGTCAGAATGCTGAAAGCTGAGGTCAGGTGGGGCCCCTCTCCTGGTGGGAGAGAGAGATGCTCAAGGACTGCAGCGTGCCTATTTATGCACGCAGAGGTGGCATCAGGTGAAACCCCTCTGCCTAACAACTGTTCACCTGGCTCACCTCAGGCACCATGTGTTCTCATCGCTGGAACAGCTTGTTCGCTTGGTTCACCTCAGCTGCTACATATTCTTGAGGCTGGTCTTGTTCTAGCCCTGCCCATGTGACCAATCTCTAGCTCAGCCGCTCCCCACAAATTTCATGTCTTACTTGAAGCATATCCTGCTTACCACACTCTAAATGGCTTCCTTCTCTGAATATCTTCTTTAGCATTAATATATTCTGCTTTCTGTGTATTATTAATACAAGTAAATAATAATTTCTTCAATGGCAATTTTGAATATTTTACCTTTATTTTTCACTTGTTATATTTAATGTGCTTTATTGTTTATTTCTTAGTACCTGTTTTCATTTCCAATAAAAATTAAAAGAACATACATTCATTCCTTTATTCATTCAAAAATTATTTATTGAGCATCGTGAGAAATAAAAAATCAACAATAAAAATCAACAATAAAAATTTTGTGTATCCACTTGAATAATCGTGATGTGCTATACAGGAAACAGTTCTGCCATTCCTAACACTGTGATTTCAAAAAGCACTCTTGACATACTTGAGCTTCAGGTTTCCCATTAGTGAAGTGACATAAATATAACCTGTCCTTCATCACCTTTGTGAAGAGGCTGCTGTGTGGTAGAAGTTCATGCAATGGAATGAGTGAGACTTTGCTAAAAATATTTATACAGTGACTTTTTTGCCTGAAACAGATGAAAAAATGTGATACCTAAAATACAAGTCCAAAGAAATCCACATCAAAAGAAGATATAGAAATCACCTGAAACAAAAAAGAAATTACTTGAAATAATCATGATTAAATTGTGAAGTGCAGTACTTTCCCTTCATTTGGAGAAGCTTAGACATTAATGAAAACATTAAGAATATTTAACATACTATTACCTCACTCAGTCCAATTTTATATACAATTAATGCAATCCCTCAAAAGTATGTACACTTATTAAAAAGTCTGTTGCTGTCTGAAAGGAGGAGGGAAAGTTTTTTTGTTGATTTGATCCATGAAAAAAATATAAGAGCTAAACCTATAGTGCCTGCTATTTGTGAACTGCCTACTACAAACTTCACCTATTCACCCTTATCAACATTTGTAATGATACTATTTTTATTACTATATACGTTAGGCAGCTTTATGTTACTGTCACAAAACACCTCAGATAATACATTTACAAAAATGAACTATTTCTTTTGCCTCACAATTCTTATAGTCCTCCAGTTGCCTTCAAAGTGTATGCCAAAATCCTAAAACCTTCCAGTAATCCCATACCCTAAAGTTCCCATGGCCTCTAATAGTGTCAAGTTGGGGGCTAAGTCTTTAGCACAGACTATTGCAGATATGAGGTACAGCACTTCTTATTTCTATTCTGCAGAAGAGGGTATTCTTATTACATGAGATGATATATACTAAATCTGATTCACCACTGTGACCATTTTACTAACCCTGTAACTCCCATATTTGCAATAAAATTTACTTTAAAAATTAACATTGTAAAATTAAACTTTCAAAGAATATATGCAGAAGGTTCTATTATGTTCAAGGTGGTCAACTCTTATTATTGACAATTGAAGGGACCTGAGAATCACTTGCTGGTTCCAGTGTGACTGTGGGTACCCACTGTCACTGATGATCTTTAAATTGAATGAGAAGAGTAAGTGAAACCCATTTCACAAAGAAAACATTTGTGAATTCATGGGCTTCATTGAGTGCCCAATAATACCAGTTGCCTCTTCAAATTGCTTGAATATGAGATATGTGCCCATTAATATACGTAACTGGTGACTATATTCATTACATGCTAATAAAACAATAATATTAAAAACAAAACAATTCTATTAAATTCTGTTTTGTTTGTTCAAAAGAAGCCTTCTGTACATTACATTATACATATGCTTCAATTATTTAGACACAAAGATTCATTTATTTCATAGCATTACAATGCTTGAGCGCTAATAAAGGTTACAAAAATGAGAACTATTATTAGAGGTTATATTGAGTTTCTTGATGGAAGAAATATTACCTCTGACTTAAGCATACATAACTCAGAGGATTCTGGAGTGCTGACCAGAATCATCAAGAGTAAAGCTGTGAGATACAGTAATCTCAAATTTTATTTCTTCTCCAATTATCTTTCTGTGCAACCTAAATCTTTTCCATTAAAAATTGACTCTGAGCAGGCATGATGGCCTCCTGTGGGCAGCCAGAACAGGCAGGGAGAAATAGCTGGACCAGCTCTGCATGTCTGCTGCCACTGAGGGGTCCCAGGGTAGCCATGCAGGCTAAGAAAAGAAGCAACCACTGGTGTAGCCATACAGTTCTGGAGAAAGCCCACCCCATGCCCCACTGCCTCCCTGGGAACCTGGGTTTGGAAAAGGCCAGGTGCCTGGCCCGTTCCCCTACACTGTGGAGGGACAACCAATGTGAGAAGTTCCTGGACTCCACAGCTGACTTGTCAGGATGAACTCAGAAAAATTTCAAGATAAAGGAGCCAAAGGAAATGTCAGACCTCCAGCCCACACAGAACAAGCCTGGGAGATATAGACATGGAATAAAATGGAAGTTATACACCTGAAATCTCCTAGAGGATAGTGACTGAAGTAAAGAAACAACTTCATTAAACCATAAAAGTAGTCAGATCAGAAATAATATCTCACTTAAAAGAAGAAAACACAAACATAATGAAAGAATAGCTGAACATATCTAATGAAAACAGATACAAAAGAGGAGCACAAGAAATGATGGAAATCTTGAAAGAACAATATAGGAAGGAATTATGATGCATGAAACAGATTCAAAGAGATATTCAGGAAATTAAAAACTCCATGGAGAGCTGGCAAAAACTCTTGAAGATACTAAAGATAGACTTCCAAACCTTGCAGACAGGATTTCAGCTAGTGATTGTGAGAGGAAAAATCTCTAATTATTTATAAGAATAACAATTCAATAACAATTGAATAACAATTCAATGACTGCAAAATGATGCAAAGAAAAATATTTTAAGATTGATAGGTGTCAGTCAAAGTCTAAATGGATCAAAGACCTAAATATTAAAACAGAAACACTAAATCTACTGGAAGACAAAGTAGGTAGAAGTCTTGGAGACAGAGGGGTAGTCAGAGAATTCATGAACAAAACACAAACTGCATGAGAAACACTTCAAAGAATCAACAATTGGCATCTCATATTATTGAAAAGTTTCTGCACTTCAAAAGAAATCACCAACAGAGTGAAAAGAAAACCCACAGAATGGGAAAGAATTTTAGCCAGCAACCCCTCAGACAAAGGACTTATGTAAAGAACATATAAAGAACTGAAAATCATCAAGCCCCCCAAATTCAAAGACCCTCTCCAAAAATGGGCATCTGAGATGAACACACAGTTCTCAGATGAAGATATACAAATGGCAAATAAATACATGAAGAAATGTTCACCATCACTGGTCGTTTGAGAAATGCAAATTAAAACAGCATTGAGATTTCATCTCATTCCAGAAAGAATAACTGTCATCAAGAAAACAACTGATAACAAATGTTGGCGAGGTTGCGGGGAAAAAGGAACACTGCTCCACTCTTGGTGGGAGTGCAGACTGGTGCAGCCACTATGAAAATCACTACGGAGAATTCTCAGAAGACTAAGATTGGAAGTTCCATTCTACCCAGCTATTCCCCTCCTGGGTATTTTCCCAGAAAACCTGAAAAGGTCATATCACAGTGATATATGTGCACCCATGTTCATAGCAGCACAATTTGTAATGTAATAGCTAAATCTTGGAAACAACCAAAATGCCCATCAACTGCAGAGTGAAAAAGATGTGGTATTTTTATATAATAGAATATTACTCAGCTATAAAAAAGGATGATCTTGAAGCCTTCATAGGTAAATGGAGACAACTTGAGCCTATTCTCATCAGTGAAATAAGTAAGAATCATATTTATACATATCACATTGTGTCTCTAGTGTAAAAAGTAATAAGAACTGTAGGAGTAATAAAACCCAAAATGTGTCATTGCTATTGTAAAAAAGAGAGGAAAAGGAGGTGCTCTAAAGGATATAACTGCATGTATGGTTAAGTGTGTAAGATAGATGACTATATTACTAAGTTTTTGTTGGATCATTGAACAGAACTGTTTTCAGTCTCACTGTTCAAATGTCCACTTTGTATGGTTTAATTTTGTAACTTGAACAAGTATTTCTAAGAGGACAATATGTAACTTATTAACTAAAAAAAAGTAATAAGAAATGTAGGAGGAATAAAAACCAAAGTGTGTAACTGCTATTGTAAAAAAGAGAGGAAAAGAAAGTGCTCTAAAGGATATAACTGCAAATATGTTTAAGGGTGTAAGATTGATAACCATATTACTAAATTTATGTTGATCATTGAGAAGAACTGTTTGCAGTCTCATGGTTTGAATGTCCACTTTGTGTGCTTTAATTCTGTAACTTGAACAACTATTTCTAAGATGACAGTATGTAATTTGTGAACTAGTGATTTCTTAGTGTTTATTTTAGTTTATCTCATTTTTTTGGAATTTTGTATTTTTGCTTCCCTTGCTTTCTGTTTTGTTTTTTCTTTTCTCTTTAAATTAAAAAAAGATTTATAGGTATCAGCAAAAAATCAGGGGTCAACAAAAATGGCATAAAAAGATTATTTACAGAAGTAATAGCAGAAAGCTTCCCAAGCATAGGAAAAGGACCTGGCACACAGATAAGTGAGACATATAGAAGTCCAACAGGCCATAAACAAAATAAATCTATACCCAGACATATAATCAAGACCCAGAAATTCATCACAAGAACAGAATATTAAAGTCTCTTAGAGAAAAGAAACAGATCATCTATAAAGAAACCCATCAGAATTACGGCAGACTTCTTAACACAGACCATCAAGTCAAGAAGGGCATAGAGTGAAGTGTTTCAAATCTTGAAAGAAAACAACTTCCAACCTAGATTGGTGTACCTTGCCAAACTGTCTTTCAAAATTATTGGAGAAATAAGGTACTTCCATGATAAAGAACAACTGAAGGAATTCTTGACCACTAAACCAAGCCTACAAAGAGTACCGAAGGATATCCTAGGGAGATAAGGATGGCACAGTGCCAGGAACAGTAGCAGAGGGGGATTACCAAGCAGGGCAGGCAACTGAATGGAGGGAAAAGTGGCGGACCAAAGGCAAGAGGATAGCATGGTAGAGATAAACCAGTGCCTGTCAGTTGTAGATGACATTACTGTAGATGGCCTCGTCACCAATAAAAAAAAAAGCACAGGCAGAGTGGTTGGGAGACAGGATCCATCAATGTGATATATGCAAGAAACACATTTGACTGAAGATTGGAGGAGACAAGGCAATGCTTCATTCAGTGGGACCCAGAAAGAAGCAGGGGTTGCTTGCCTATCAGCCACAGAATGGATAAAACAGATACGGTATTTTTTTGCAATGTAAACTTCTCAGCTATAACGAAGGATAATCTCGAGGCTCTTATAGGTAAATGGATGCAACTTGAGATCATGCTCATGGGTAAAATGCTTTGGACTCACAAAGGTGAACATTGTGTTGTCTCCCTGGTTAAAAAAAACAAAACAAAACTGAAGGACTTAGTGGGACTCAAAATATACAATACATACTATGAAAGTGATAGGGGAGGAAACATCTAAAAAGGTGGTAGCCATTGTTAATTTTCTATTATAGTGTTTTGAATTCTTGTATAATTTTCATTGTTTTGTTAGGTTTGGTTTTATTCTGTCTTGTTTTGTTTAATATTATTATGTCTGATGGTATGGGTAGCTATTTTGAAGATATATTATGGTAGCCATTGGTGATTTCCAGGTTTTGAAGTCATGCATAACTTTCATTGTTTTGTTTTGATTGGTTTTATTCTGTTTTGTTTTGTTTGATTTTATCATGTCTGATGTTCTGGACAGCTATTTTGAAGAAAGCAAGAGGCATTATGGTAGCCATTGTTGATTTCCTATTATCTTGATTTGAAATTCTAAATCACTTTCATTGTTCCATTTTAATTGGCTTTATTCTACTCTATTTTATTTGGTTTTCTTCTCTTTAAAATTAAAAAAATTTCACTTTGAGGAAAAGAGAGTGGGTAGGGAGATACAGTAATCATTGCAAGTAGGAATGTTAGAAGCCCGAGTCTCATCTTCACCCATATTTCTTTGTGAACTGGATAACCTACACTTAATTGTTACTGTGCATAAACTGAGAATATAACAAAAATAACTCTCTAAATTGTATTGTAAGGATGGATGACAACATTTACCAGCAGGGTTTTTGAATATTAAATGAATACAGTAATTATTGTTGGAATAAAAGCTAACTCATTTGTGATATTTATAGATTTAAAAGGCTATTTATTTATTTGTTGTCTTTTTGAGACAGGGTTTCACTATACAGTCCAGGGTGACCTTGAACTAACTTTGTAGCCCAGGCTGGCTTCGAACTCACAGCCATCCTCCTGCTTTGGCTTTCTGAGTGCTGGGATTACAGGTGTGTGCCACCATGCCTGGTTTATAAATGGCTTTTGACAAAGACACATGCATTTGAAAAAAAAATGAGGCAATTGTTCAAGTACATGGAATGAACTGATAGTGGTTGAATTAAAAAATAAACAAAAAGCACTGTCTTCAAAATTTGATGAAGTGATTTGCAAAACTACACAGGAATCTCTCTGTCTCTCTCTCTGTCTCTCTCTCTGTTTCTCTCTCTCTCTCCATCCCTCCCTCACCCTCTCCCTCCTTCTCTGTAATCACTTCATTTATTTTTTATTTCCAATAATTTCCAATATCGCTTCTTCGGCACTCACTACTTTCCTGCTCATTTTTTTCTTTCTCTGTTCTCATGGAAGTATTTCCTCCCTGATACCAAGCAGCATTTCTGAGACTCCGGGCACACTTGGTGAGGCTCCCTGTGCGGAACGCTTCCGTCTACCGGTGGAAACTGACACCATATGTGAAACTCTGCATACTCCAAGAAGCATCTCTGAATCATCTTATTTCCTCACAGCGTGACGCAAGAGCAATCATTAAGCAACTTAAAAAAGGACCTTGATGTTTGGAAGCAAGGCTATGGTCATACTGAATTAGGAGAGTGAATGTGGAGGGAACTCTTTTGCCTTCAGTCACAGTGTGATCTGCCCAAAAACACACTGGTGATTAATTCTTTTCCCTCAGAGTTGTCCATATGTCCTCATTCTCCACAAAGGGTACAATATGTGCACTTCCCAAGCATTATGCTTCACATCAGTCTTTATTCCCAGATGACTAGGAACATCTTCACTGATCTTGCTTCCATCCTTTTAACAAAGAAAATAATAAAACCCTGAGGACTTTTTAAAAAATCAGTACTGAGGATCGAACTCACGACTGCGTGCTTGCAAGGCAGGTGCTTATGCAAGCTGAACTAAATCTCCAGCCTCCACCCTGAAGCCTTTTGAGGGTGTTTTTTTTTTTTTTTTTTTTAGTGACAAACGACTTCTCAAGGAAAGCAAGGATTTGTTGTACTATTGTGCTGAAAAGTTGTGTTGGTTTCCTTCTCTCTACTACTCTGAGTCTCTGTATCTCCCTAAAACCTTCCACAGAGCCTTCTTGACATCCTTGTTCCTCAGGGAATAAATCAGAAGACTGAGTATAAGGGATTAATGTATATAAAAAAAGAGCATCAAACTTTCTTCCACTGTCAGAGTAAGTACTCAGGGGTTGGAAATATGTGTAGATGCTTGATCCATAAAAAAGAGAAACCATCAGTGCCCCCCTTCAAAGAGAAACCAACAGGTCCCAAAGACTTTTTGCACCCAGCCATTGATTTTGTCTTCAGCACAGCCTGAGGAATGTGTTCATAGAAAGCTAGAATTAGTGCTGCAGAGAAGACCAAGATTATGGCTCGAGCCACAAACATTTAGCTTCTGTTTCCCCTGTGTCCTCACAAGCCAACTTCAGAAGTACAGGCATCTCACAGAAGAAGTGGTTCAGGTGGTGGTCACAGGGAAGCAAGGCCATCATGAGGCCTGTCCGGATCAGAATTCATGAAGCCTCCCACCCAGGAGGAGAGAGCCAATGCCTGGGAGAGATGGAGGTGCATGATGGTTGTGTAGGAGAGCGAACGATGCACAGCAGCATGGTGAACAAAGGCCGTCACCACCAGGAACACACTCAGTGGAGCCCAGAGCGAGGTATATGCAGAGCGTGGCCATGTGTCCCCATAACTGATGGTGCATTCTTGTCCTCGAAGGTTGATCAGAAGCTGGGCACAGTACCGGTGGCGTAGCAGAGGTCCCGGAAGGAGAGGTGGGAGAGGGAGTACACAGGTGTGTGTAATTGAAGGCCCAGTCAGGAGAGAATGAAGATAACAGTGTTCACCAAGACAGTAAGGGAGTAAAAAATCAAAATGAATTAAAAAAGCAAGAGTTCCAGTTGAGGCCAGTGTGAAAAACCACCAAAACTGTGGTGAAACTTCTCATAGCCTTTCACTTGCAAAATAATAGAGGATGTTTCAATGTCTCCTATGAAGAAACTGGATTAAAATATTATCTCACTGTATTTTAAATTCTCTAAAAGGCTGTATTTTATTTTCATTTGTGCTACTCAGTTTGGGACTATCCAGGCTTCTATTCATACCCTTTTAGCCTGGATATCGTTGGAGTGTGAGGGAATAATTTTTGGTACACTTGTGTTACTGACTGTTGGTTCCAGGACCTTAGCGGGTCCATTCGGACTGAGGATCTGATGCTTCTTTGTAGGAGGGTAGATCTGATAAATGTCTCATTCTCAGCACTGAGATTAGGACCTAATGCAGTAATGTGGGAGCTGAATTTAAAAATCTGAAATATAAAATGTAGACTTGCAATACATTCTTGTTCTCTTTTGGACTTCTTTTTTACTTGCTAACTAGTGTTTCATCAGGTTAAGGCCCAGGACTAAGCAGGGTGAGATCACAAGCCTGAGCTCTTGTCGCTCATCTGTCTCCTGCTCAGTGAATATGGTCAGTGCGGTAGTGCTGGAATCCAGCTCATCACCATCTTTCAACTCACTTCTCTTAGGCTACTTCTTATGAGCCAGTAGATAATCGGCATGGATCGATGCTGCATCATGGATTCCAGGAAGCCATTTAGACACCATCACTGACCCGCATGAGAAAAAGATGGAGTAAATGTGAATTGTAGCAACAAAACATTAATTCACTTGGACTCTACCCTCTATATGCAGTTTTTTCAATGACCACTGTAGAAGATGGTGACGGTCTTAGGTGCCTATCAGATCTACTGGTCAACCCTATTGTGGACTGGCTCTGCCACTTGTTCTGAAAAATCCATGGAATGCAGACAGCCATTTCAGCACATGCATAAAAATCCTGCCTGTCCCTCTCCAGCCTCAACCTCCCTCTTCAAATTCAGTGATTGCTTTTCTGCATTTAGTTTCTGATTTATTCTCCACAGAGGAAGGGGATATAGCTCTTCCCTTCATGTTTTTCACACTTGGCCTCCTGCACAACTGATTTTTGCCATGCAACAGTGTCTGCCTTTGCTCATTGTATTCCATGTCTCAGTTCAGTCAATGCCTTGGAGAGATAAAATGTTCAGTCTTTCAACCATTGTTGTTGTTGAATGAATGAATGAGCACATCTAACACCATTGTGCTGTGTCAGGTGCATGTAAGTATCCAGTCCTGTACCATTTCTGACCTGAACTTCAGACTGCTATAATCCATCTTTGTAGATAATGACTTCATTTTCTTGTATTTCTGATGCACTGACATTGGTAGCCTGGTTAATTATGGAGGAGCTGCTCCTCTTGGTGACAGCACTTCCTACAGATACTAAGGCAGCTTTTCTCATTGCACATGTTTCACTTGCAAACCACCCAGCACGCAGCTCCTGTACCACTCAGCCAGGTTAGCTTCCCACTGGGCTCACATACCCTGGACCGAACTCTGCCCCAGTCACCCCATTGTCACTCATCAGATAACCAAGGACAGACTTTGTATCTTAGAGCTTCCCAAAATTATTCAAAGTAGTAAATCCAAGCTGTGTAAGCTACCTCATGTCTTCCTTTCTGTACAAATAATGGTCATGGCTGTTGTTCACATTTTTCTTCATTCCTCTGTTTTGTAAGAAGCCCTGAGACTTCACCCTGTGGTCCCAGTGGCATGTCGTGCCCTTCCTCTTGTAAACTGTGAGCTAGCGACTATTGACTGTGTGACAGTCACGTCATCATCTGCTTGCCTCGCTGAACTCTAGTGATAAGCAAGCCTGCCTGTTACATGCCATTTTGCTGCTCATCTCCACTGTGATGTCCTTGGGGCACTGAGGACATCAGCATGTTTAGTGTGACCTTCATCCTTTACCCTACAACACTGCTTATCTTACTGCTTATCCCGTCTCAGCCAATGGCACCACAGCTACATAGTTTACCAGCCAGAAAACTGGTCACCAGTGTGTACCCCATAACTTTCTTTAAATATACTTATCCTGTGACTTCACCTACTGCAGAAGTTCTCAGCCAGGAGTGAAGTTCCTCCGGAGGGAACATTGGCTAATGCCTCTAGGCACTTCTGGAGTGTGTTGAGACCTGTAGTTCTCCTGTCCCAATTAACATACATAAAATGCCCCAAAACACACACGCTCTCTCTCTCTCTCTACTTTTACACACACACACACACACACACACACACACACACACACACACATTAGGTTCAAATCTATCAACAGTGGTGAAGTGGAGAAACTCTCATTTTGGAGGAAATCTTTGATTCCTCTGATCTGAACTCAAGCCTTCTACTATATAATCCTGTGGCATACTGTGCCTTCATATGCAAATTTACCATGTCTAGTGCTAAATCTGAGCTATGCACTCTTCTATCCTGCCATAGTGAGCTTACTGGGAACAGAGCTGCATTTATCTTGTTCACAGTTTCAGCACCTTGAAAATAATTGGCATAGAAAACACTAAGTACTTGATGTCTGTAGCATTATCCTGCAGCAACACTTTTCAGGTCCTTAAAGTGGCATGAAGCATTGCAGGCCCTGCAAGCCTAATAAGTGAGACAGGCTGTTGTGTTGCTTCATTGAGATATGATTCCTTTTGTGAAATTTTGTGTGCAAGTTTAGGACTCCAATACTATGTACCTTTAGGGTCAAAATGTTCTGATCTATCACCCAATATCTTTGATTTTTTTTTTTTTTTGCCTGAGAACTTGATATGTGCTTACCCTCTTGCCGATCACCTCCTTTTGTATGTGTTCTCTTTCCTAAGTCCCAAGGCTCAACTAAGAAGGTGATGTTCTCCAAAAGCATACCATTGCAATAGGGATACAGCTCAGGGGCACAGCACCTGCCTGGCAAGCACAAGGTCATGAGTTCGAACCCTGGTGCAAAAACCACCATAAGAAAAACAGGACAACAAAAACAAAACAAGACAAAACAGAATCATAACACTGCAGTACATCTGAAGCGCTGCATTAAACTCCAGGACAGAACCATGAGTCTATGTTGGACTTGGCTCACCTCACTCACCAGCTGCCGGTCTGCCACGCAGCAGCCAGTTGCTGAGTCATGAAATTTTTCCAGTCCCTCATATTTTTTCTCCACTCTTCCCTGGTCTGTTTTTCTGGGGACTTCCTGACACCTACAACTGGTTATCATGAAAAATATTCTTACAAATTGCCTTGGGGCCAGGCATGGGGTTATGTGCCTATAATCCCAGCACATGGGAAGCTGAGGCAAGAAGATTGCCATGAGTTCAAGGCCAGCAAGGGTGCCATTGTGAGTCCAAATCCAGACTGAACCACATAGTGAGACCCTGTCTCAACAAACAAACCAAACAAATTCTTGTGGGGACTTTTCATCTTTCAAGAACAGATACAGATTTCTCCTCCAATGAACTCACTGTTGGGCTTTCACAGAGCTCACATATTATTCCTACTCTGGTGTCTTCTAGCCCTGGCAGAGTGTTACCTGGCGCTGAGCTTGGGTGACAGTGTGGAGTCCCAGTGTGTGCTGTGAGAACGACCTGACAATGAGCACAGAGAATATACACAACCCCTGAATGAAACAGAAGACCTTTGAATACTGAGGAAAACTACCACAGTGCTGATGGGATAGTGACAAAACCAGAAGGGCTACTTCCTTTAAATTTACTAAATGTACCCTAACGTGGAAAATATCATTAGGTTCTGGTGGTATAACTGTTTCTTCATGACTCACATTTTCCTATCTCTACCGCACAGGTGTGAATATTTTGTGACACATTGCATTGGCTTAAAGATTAACCTGCAAACAGACCATTGCACTTAGCACTGACTGTCACTGTTGCAGGGCGAATTGGTAGTAAGAGAAAACAAGATTGAGCCAGGTAAAAAATATCTCCTGGCATAACTTTAGCTCTTCTATATTCAATCTAGGGACCCAATGCAACAGACCCCAATACTTGTTACCTAATGGAACATCCATTCTTCCCTGAATTTTACCTGAGAAGGCAGATACTTACCCAGGCAGGACTTAGCAGAGCTCCAGGAAGAAAACTATGGAAGTTATCTGTTTCAGTTCTACTGGCGTCAAGTCAGATGATCATCCCTCTTGAGACTCACAGCACGTAGCATTATCTGAAAAAACAGTCTTACTACATTTGGTCCTGACTTTTGTCTGTGGAGTGGAAATCCTGGGGTAGAGCTGTAGTCCAGAGGATGTTGTAGAAACATGTGATTCTTTCCCTCAGCAGGAGACTGCCGGAACCCATAACCCGGGGGAGGGAGCATCTTACCCACTTTGCCTTCAGCTGCTCAGCCTAAGCAGCACAGACAGGAAAGGAGCTGGCGTGTCACCAGACTTCTCCTGACCCCAAGGCTGAGCGCACCAACCTGCCCTCATGGCATTGTGTAGTTTTCTTTATAGCAGAGGAGTTTGTTTCTCATGCAAGGCTTAGAGACCCCTGGGCCCCCATGTGGCAATTATAATCTCCTGATGGCTCTCTGCACTCTTTCTTGTGGGTCTTACTTCCTTCTATACTTCCTACTCTGCCCAAATCAACCTGATAAATTCAGCATCCTCAGAAAACACCTTCTCTCATTCAGCACTCTGCAGCCTAGGAGTCCTCATACGTTCCCAAATTCAATGCTAATTTTCCTGCCCTTCACCAATCAGACTAAATTTCATATTTTATTTAAAATCTATCATAGTCATCACATCTCAAATTTTTACTCTACAGTTTCCATATAATGATCATACATTATCATGCATGAAACTTTGGATGATTTACATTTCTCTCAAACCATATTTATTGTCTTGACTATTAACCATTTCTTTATATCAGTTTCTCCACAAACAACTGAAAGGAATGTGCATTCATTTACCAATTCATTCCAAATTTATGTTGTTGCTCTTTGGGCATTGTTCTGTACACTCAGAGTAACAAGACACCAATATTCAAAATCATCTAGATCCACTTGAGCAATTATAGTGTAATAAGGGGAACTGGGTTTGCCATTACTAGCTTGTGTTCTTCAAAATCCTTCTTAATATGCTTGAACCTCAGTTTCCCCTTCAGTAAAATATTGCACAGGTGACCTCTTCCCTACCAGCATTAATGGTTAAATGACACACTGTACATGAGGTTCCTGGTCTGAGATAGACCTTCATTCAGCGAAATTGTTGTTGTTCTAATGCAAGTGTTTATTCATTGCCTTTTTAATTTTTGAAACATGTGCAGAAAATGGGGTCCCTTGTAACTAAAGGCAGACATCCCTGCAACAGTGACAGTCAGTGCTAAGTGCAATGGTCTGTTTTTTCATCCAGGTAAGGTTAAAGTAAAGCATCAAGACTACTTAAAACATTACTACTTTATAGGGACTCACTACGCCTACGGGTAATTCAATGCCTTAGGGCACTATGGCAATTCTGAAAGAAGGTGCCCTTCCCTAGAGGATGATGCTGTAGCCCAGCTTGATGACTGTATGCAGGCAATAATTGATGCCAATAAATTGGCACGAGAATAGATTGGGAGTTTGTCCTGACCCTAGCTGCCTAGTAGCCAGACTCAGGCTGGTTTGCAGGTTAATCTTTAAGCCAATGGCCAGAACTGAGACTGGCACACGGTCTGTCTGCCTCAAAGCAAAAGAACGTGGCAGCTGGTGACTCTGACTCAGCCAAGTCCCTTGTAGCTCTGTAGTCACAGTGAGCAGACGATCAGGTTACTAGCTGGCCATGGCCCGTGCCTGTGTGCTTTTCCAAACTGGATCGTTTCTTAGTCCTTGAACCTGGACTATGTCAACCCTACTTCCTCCCGAAGCCCATCGTCACACCCAATCAAACTGTGCACCTAATAAAGGCCAAGGAAATTAAGGCTCGTGCAGTTCATATTTCTTCATCGGATCTGATTCAGAATCAGATGCCTTTTTTGAATTGGCTCTTTGAATTTTTTTTCAATTCTTTAAATGTTCTAGATAGACTTCCTTTGTCTGAAGGACAACTGCCTAAAATTTTTCCCCAATCTGTGGTGTTTTTTTAAATGTGGTTTTAATAAGATGAGACATCAGTTGATTCTTTGAAGTACTTCTCCTGTCTGGGCTTTGTTCATGAACTTTCTGCCTACACTTACGTCTTCAAGATTTCTACCTATTTTTGCTTCCAATAGATTTAGTGTTTCTGTTTTAATATTTAGATCTTTGATTCATTTTGACTTTGTTTATTTATTCATTTATTTATTTATTGGTACCAGAGTTGAACTCAGAACCTTGTGCTTGTCACCAAGGTGCTGTGCCACTCAGTTTTATCCCCAGCCCCATTTTGACTTTAGTTTAGTGCATGGTGATACACAGGGGTCTAGTTTTAGTATTCAGTATGCAGAAAACCAGGCTTTCTAGCAACAGTTCTTAAAAAGACTACTTTTCTTCCAATAAGCTGGTTTGGTCCCTTTGTCAATGGTAAAGTGGCTGAGTGTGTTTGAAGTTATGTCTGAATTTTCAAATCTGCTCCACTGGTCTTTGGGTCTGTTTTTCTTTTTCCAACACCATGCTGATTATATCACAGTAGCTGTTCCATAAAATTTTAGGTCAGATATTCTGATGTTCCTGCCTTGCCTTTGTTGTCCTGAATTGCTTTTGCTATGCCATGTGTCTTCTGTTTCCAATTTTAGCAACGTTTTGGCTAGTTCTGTGAGGTATGCTAATGGTATTTTTTAAAATCAGAATTTCATTAAACCTGTATAATAATTTTAGGAGTACGGTCATTTTCACTATGTTGTTCTTCCTACAACACAAGCAAGGAATATCTTTCCATTTTCTGATAGTCCCTTCAATCTCCTTTTTTAAGTGTACTGTAATGTAATGATTTGGTGTATTCTATTTGCCAGTAACTGAGGATTTTTGTATGTATGTTCATTAAAGAGGTTGACCTATAGTTTTCTTTTAGGGTTGGGTCCTTTTCTGGTTTTGGTATAAGGGTAATACTTGCTTCCAGGAATAATTTTGGAAGTATTGCTTCCCTTTCAATATCATTAGTTTCAACATTAATGACATAAGTTCTTGTAGATACTCTATAATTTCTTTTTATTATTATTTTTATTTTAAAGAGAATAAAACAAAATAAAGCAGATCAGATCAAAACAAAACAAGGCAAACAACACAGGATTTCAAAACAAGACAACAGGAAATCAACAGTGGCTACCATAATGTCTCTTGTTTTCTTTGAAATAGTTGTCCATATCTTCAGACACATGAATTCAAGCAAAAAAAAAAAAGTATAAAACCGATCAAAACAAAAGAATGAAAGCATTACAGGCCTTCAAAACCAGACAATAGGAAAATCAACAATGGCCACCATAATGTATTTTGTTCTTTTCAAAATAGCTGTCTACACCTTCACACATATTGAAATCAAATAATAGGAAACAGGCTAAAACCAGTCAAAACAAAGAATAAAAGCATTAGTAGCTATTCATATCACTATATATAATAAAATAAATTCTTATAAACTCTTTAGGAGAAGATCTAGGCATGTATAAGCCTAGATTTATCCTTTCTGTTTTAGAGGGAAAAACAAAGCAAAACAAACCAAAATACATGAAAAAACAAGAAACAAAAGAGACAAATAATAATAATGAAGAGGCCAAAACAATAACAATATAGGCTTTCAAAACAAGGTGGTAGGAACATAATTAAGGTTGTCATTTTGCAGTTATCTTCAAAAGAGTTACTCAGATGACCAGATATAAACATGCAAAATTGATCTAATCTTATGAATGTTAGCTGTTTTGTTCCAAGAACTAATAGAATTAGATGTACAATCATCTTAGCTATCTTAAATGCATACATACAAATTTATATCATTTTTCTTTTCCCTTCCTTTTCTCCTTTTCCCTGAGTTATTTTTTCCCCTTTGAGCATTTTTTACCCTTTCACAATATTTATTGAAGATTTTGTATCTTATTTACTCTACCAGTTTCTTACACTTGAGGAACAATACAATATTTACACACATGAGTTTGATTTATTTCACTTATGAGTATGGTCTCAAGTCGCATCCATTTACCCATAAAAACCTCAACATTATCCTTCTTTACAGCTGAGTAGTACTCCATTGTATAAAAATACCACATCTTTTTTATGCATTCCTCAATTGATAGGCATTTGGGTTGTTTCTAAGATTTAGCTATTACAAATTGTGCTGCTATAAACATGGGTGCACATATATCACTGTGATATGATGTTTTCAATTCTGGGAATATGCCCAAAAGTAGAATAGCTGGTTCAAAGGGGACTTCCAATCCCAGCTTTTTGAGGACTCTCCAGAATGATTTCCACAGTAGTTGCACCAGTCTGCATTCCCACTAACAGCACAGAAGAGTTCCTTTCCCCCCACATTCTCTCCAGCATTTGTTACTGGTGGTTTTCTTGATCCTGGCCATTCTTTCTGGAGGGAGATGGAATCTCAGTGTTGTTTTAATTTGCATTTTTCTAATGACAAATGATGCTGAACATTTTTTCATGTATTTATTTGCCACTTGTATTTTTTCAGCTGAGAAAAATGTATTTCTCTCAGATGCCCATTTTTGGATTGGGCCTTTGAATTTTGGGGGTCTGATTTTTTAAAATTCTTTATATGTTTTAGATAGATGTCCTTTGTCTGAGGGACAATTGAATAAGACTCTGTCCCAATTCGCAGGTTTTCTTTTCATTCTCTTGGAGATTTCTTATGACACGCAAAAACTTTTTAATAAGATGAAATCTCAGTTGTTGATTCTGGGAAATATTTTCCATGCAGTTTGATTTTTGTTCATGAATTCTCTGCCTGCCCCTATGTCTTCAAGATTTCTATCTATTTTGTCTTCCAGCAGATTTAGTGTTTCTCTTTTTTAATATTTAGATCTTTGACTCAGTTTGACCTTAATTTAGTACACTGTGATAGGCATGGGTCTAGTTTTAGTTTTTGGAATATGGAAAGCCAATTTTTCCATCAGCATTTATTAAAGAGGCTATCTTTCTTCTAGTGAACATGTTAGGCCCCTTTGCCAAAGATAAGGTGGCTCAATGTGTTTGTAGTTGTGGTCAAATCTATTGTATTCTATTGATCTTCAGGTCTATTTTTATTCCAGTACCATGCTGATTTTATCACAGTAGCTTTGTTAGATTGATCCCTAACCGTTTCATTTTTGGATGCTATTGTGAAGGGTGTGATTTCCTTTATTTCTCTCTCAGTGAGTTTATTTTTGGGTACATGAATGCTATTGATTTTTGAGTGTTGACTTTGCATCCAGCTACATTACTGAATTCTCATCAAGAAGTCTCTTGATGGAGTTTTGGGGGTCTTCTATGTATAATATCATGTCATCTTCAAATAATTATAATTTAACTTTCTTCCTTTCCTATCCTTACTCCTTTTATTTATCTGTCTTGTCTAATTTCTCTGGCCAGTGTTCCCAGCACTATACTGAATAGGAGTGGTGATAATGGACACCTTTGTCTTGTCCCTGATTTTAGAGTGAAAGGTTTCAGTTTTTGACCATTTAATATGATGCTGGCTGTTGGTTTGTCATAGATGGCTTTTACCATATTGAGGTAAAGACCATTTATTTCAATTTTCAGTAGGTTCTTATCATAAATGAGTGTTGGGCTTTATCAAAAGCTTTTTCTGCATTTATTGAAATGACCATGTGATTCTTATCTTTGGTTCTATTGATGCGGTGTACACACTTACTGATTTGTATATATTGAACCATCCCAGCATTCCTGGGATGAATCCCACTTGGTCATGGTGTATAATCTTGATGACTTGCTACATTGTGTTTTCCAGTATTTTATTGTGAATTTTTTCATCTATGTTCATTAGGGAGATTGGCATGTAGTTCTCTTTATTGGTTGGGTCTTTCTCTGGTTTTGGTTGTAGGGTAATACTTCCAGAATGAGTTATGGAGAACTGCTTCCCTTTCAACTTCAGTGAAGAGTTTGAGGAGTGTTGGAATTAAGTATTCCTTGAATGTATTGTGAAATTCAGCAGTGAATCCATGAGGGCCTGGGTTTTTCTTTGTTGGTAAGGTTCTAATTACATTTTCAATTTCATTAACTGAAATTGAGTTATTTATCAGTTTTACATTTTCTTGATCCAGCTTTGGTAATTCATATGTTTCTAGGAATCTGTCCATTTCTTGTGTTTTCAAACTTATGAGAGTAAAGGTTTTCAAAGTAGGTACTGATGATCTGTATTCTTAAAGGGTTTGTAGTGATTTCACCCTTTTCATTCCTTATTGCATGAATCTGAGTTTTCTCTTTCCTTTTTAAAAATAAGGTTGGCTAGAGGCTTATCAGTTTTATTTATTCTTTCAAAGAATCAACTCTTTGAGTATCATTTTCTTAGACTATTGCATTAATTTCTGCTCTGATCTTTATAATTTCCTCCCTTCTTTTGGCTTTGGGCTTGACTTGCTCTTTGTCTAGATGTTTGAGATGTAGCAGCAGGTTGTTTATTTGTGTTTGTTCTGTCTTTTTGATGTGGGATTTCACCACAATAAATTTCCCTCTGGGGACTTCTTTCATTTTATCCCGCAGGATCCAGTTAGTTGTATTTGTATTTTCATTTCTTGTAGATATTGTTTAACTTCTTGTTTAATTTCCTCTGTGACCCATTGGTTGTTGAGAAGTGTATTATTTAATTTCTATGTGTTTGTGGAGTTTTTTTTCAGTTTCTTTTGTCATTAATTTTCAATTTTATTGCTGTATGGTCAGATAATATTCATGAGATTATTTCAATTCCTTTGCATTTACTTAAGCATGTTCTGTGGGCTAATATATGGTCTATTTTAGAGAGTGACCCATGTACAGCTGAGACGAATGTGTATTCTGATGTTGTTGGGTAGAACATTGTACACATCTACTAGGTCCATTTGTTCACAAGTTTGATTTAGTTCTGTTACTTCTTTTCTGATTTTTTGTTTGGTTGATCTGTCTTTTTGTGACAATGGGGTGTTAAGGTCTCTCATTATAATTGTGGTATTGCTTACTTGATTTTTCATTTCTACTAATATTTGTTTTATATAGCTGAGTGTTCTCATATTTGGTGCATATATATTTAGGGTTATTTCTTCCCCTTGACATTTCCCCTAACCCGTGTGTAGTGACATTCTTTATTTTTCTGGTCATTCTTGGTTTGAATTTCACACTGTATACAAACAGAATAGCTATTCCTGCTTTTTTTGGGAGGGGGTTTCCATGGCATGAAGTCACAGTTTTCCATCCTGTAACTTTCAGCCTATGAGTTTCCCTTTGGATTAGATGGGTTTCTTGTATATACCATATGGTTGGATGTTGTTTCTTGATCCATTCTGCCAGTCTGTTTCTTTTAATTGGTGAATAAAGGCCATTTACAATGATGGTTATAAGATATCATGACAAAAATGAGCCTATGATATCTCTCCACTTTTGGGTCTTTACTTTTCCCCATTGATTTAATTGTTTGCCTTGCTTAGTGTTTTTTTTTTTTCTGTTGGTGTTCTCAGAGTCATAATAATTTTTATGTCTGTCTAGAATATCTTTCAGTGTTCTTTGCAGGGTTGGTTTGGCACTCATGAATTTCTTTAGCTGTTCTTTGTCATGGAAGTATCTTATTTCTCCATAAATTTTGAAGAACAGTTCTGCAGGGTACATCAGTCTGGGTTGGAAGTTGTTTTCTTTCAGAATTTGAAATACTTCACTCCATGCTCTTCTTGACTTCATTGTTTGTGTTGTGAAGTCTTCTGTGATTCTGATAGGCTTTCTTTTATAGGTGATCTTTTTTCTCTAACAGATTTGATATTCTGTTCTTAAGTTTAATTTCTGGGATGTTGATTATTATATGTCTAGGTGTAGATTTATTTTGGTTATGACTAACTGGAGTTCTATATGCTTCACTTATTTGTATATCAGTTTCCTTTCCAATATTTTGGAAATTTTCAGCTGTTACTTCTGTAAATAGTCTTTTATAACATTAGTGTTGTCATCTTTTTCATTTATACATATCAATCTTACATTGTTTTTCTTTGTATCATCTTGCAGCTGTTGAATGGTTACTTCTCAATAAAAAGTCTTCCCTTTCTTGTTTACTAGCTGTAATTTTGTCTTTAAGATCTGAAGGTGTATCTTCATATGCATTGAGGTGGTTTTGCCAGCTTTTGATGGAATTTTTGATTTCTTGGCTATGTCTTTGAATCTGTTTCATGCATTGTATTTCTTGTATTGTTCATTCAAAGTTTCCATCTTTTTGCAGTGCTCTTCAATTTTTTCCAACTATGTCTTCTTTATGTGTGTAGCATTTCTTTTATTACATTTATCATTTCTTCTTTTACCCATGATTTTGGATCTGAGTTCCTTTGCAGCTTCATGGAGTTGTTCCTTAATTTCAGTTGCTATCATTTCAGAAGTTTCAGGTGTATGGTTTATACTTTCTTCTATGTCCATGTCTCTTAGGCTTGTTTGGGGTGGGTTGGAGGTTTAAGACTGCATTTTGCTCTTTTCTTTTATAATTTTCCTGTATTCCCCTGGGAAGCCGAATGCAAGGTCTGTTTCTTTCTGGGTTGAGAATGTCTGTCCATACTGCAGTGAGCTTCCCCAGTTGAGTGGGGGTCATTAGGCAGGCCTTATCAGGTTCCAAGTGTCACTCAAAGGCTCCTCAAATGGGGAGAGCTGGGCTGCTTGAGGTTGCTGGACAGGACCCTACCAGGTTTTGAGTGGTGTGCCAAGGCTGAACAGCTAGATGGAGTATGTTGTACACATCAACATCTTGTGCCACATGGTACTCCAAAGGTCCCCAACTGAAGTTGCTGGGTGGGGCCCTAACAGGTTCAAATTGGGGTGCTGAAGTTGCATGGCTAGGTAGAGTTTGCTGTGCAGGCCTTCTTTTCGAGCCTCTCAGTGTAGGAGGCCAGACTCAATTTTTTAAAATTTATTTTTCCTTCACTGGATTTTGGAAATTTGGAATTTTCTTTGTTTTTGTTTCTTTTTTCTTTTTGAGATTTTTTCTTCTTATTTTTCTCTTTGGCTTTATTTTACTCTCCAATCTTTCTTTTCTTCTTTTTCTCATTTTTCTATCTGCTAATTTTACTTAATACTACAGATTTCTTTGTACTCAATAGGATTTTGTGTCATCTTTGTCTAATATCTTCATTGAACAGTTTTTAAAATTTTACTTTTTTTCAATTCTCTGCTTCCCCAATCTCTTTATTTTTACTAACATATATCCTAAATTGCATGATATATATGCATAAATTAAGCTTTATGCACCTTTAGATACTTAATTCTGTGCTATTACTATTGAATATTGTTCTTTGTTAGTGGGGATATAGTTGTTGCATTTGTAGACAGTACAGTATATGAATATTTGTTTTCTATGACTGATACTCTCTGATTACAGATTTTTTTGTACCAGGAATTGAACTCATGGCCTTGTGCTCACCAGGCAGGCACTTATACCACTGAGCTAAATCCCCAGCCCTACAGATCTTTTTGTATGGTTAAGGATGGTACATTATGGGTTCTTATGATATGTAAATACCCAGTTAGTTTGTCTTTGATGGTATTATTGTTGATTTTATTGCTATTGCTAAGGTGGCATAGAAGACAATCTGAATTAATCAGAATTAGTAAAAATATTATAAGCCAGCACTGTGACATTAAAAGAGCTGTTTACAGAAATAATAGCAGGAGAATTTCCAAATACAGGGAAAGAATTGAACATATAGATAAGTGAGATAAACAGAACCTGAAATAGCCCCACTCAGAAAAGAACCTCTTCATGACACACCATAGTTAAAATCCCAGAAGTCCAACAGAAATAGAGAATCTCAGAAAGATGCCATAAAAAGGCAGAAAATCACTTACAAAGATAAGTAAATTATGATTACAGCTGATGTTTCACCACAAACATTAAATTCCAGAAGATTTTGAAGTATTTCAAACCCTAAAATAAAATGACTTTCCACTCAGACTGATATGTCCTGCAAAATCATCTTTCAGAATTGATGGAGAAGTAAGGTATTTCTGTGACTAAAAGCACCTAGAGAAACTCATGACCAAAAAAGCAGCACTTCAAAAAGTTGTCTAGGAGATCCTAGAAAACACAGTGAAGGCCTCCACCTGCCAAGCACTGCCACCAGAAGGTTCCTTCCTTGTGAGCAGGCAGCATGGGCAGAGAGAGCCAGACAGATCTGCCTCTGCCTGCTGGGCACCACCACTGGAAAGCTCCTTCCTGTGGGCTGCCAAAAGGAGCAGGGACACACAGAAAAGTAAGCCCCATACACCTGTAGCCCACTTTTGGAGGCCTTTGGTTCCTTAAGGCAACCATAACCCACTGGGAGAATCAGACAAACACACCTGTGTGTGCCTGCCACCATCATGGGAGTCCCGAAATAGACACACAAGCTGAGTGAAGTGGCCCCAACTCCACACACCCTCAATCATCAGGAAAGTCCAAGTGTGGCTACACAGGTCTGGAGAAGCCTTCCCTGTTCCCTGCTACCTCCCTGTAAATCTAGGGTCAGAGGAACCCAGGTACCTGTCCTATCACCCTACACTACAGAGGGGCAGCCCAGAGTAGGAAGTGCCTGGGACCCCACAACCAGCTTGTTGGACCCAGGAGAATGTCAAGATGAAGGAGAAAAAGGTACTTCCAGCCCACACAGAACAAGTTTGGGAGTTACAGTCATGGAAGCAAATGGAAGTCACATACCTGAAATCTCTGAAAGGATAGCAATTTAAATAAAGAAACAACTTCATAGATTGTAAAAGCAATCAAATCAGAAATAATGTCTCAGATAAAAGAAGAAATCACAAATGTAATGAAAGAATTGCTCAGCATATTTAAAGAGGACAGATTTTTTTTTTAAAGGGAGCATAGGAAAATGATGGAAACCTTGAAGGAAAATGATGAAAACCTTGAACAAACAATGTAGAAAGAAATTACAATGCATGAAACAGATTCAAAAAGAGATCCAGGAAATTAAAAAGTCAATTGAAGGCTGGCAAAACCACTTGAAAGAGACTGAAGATGGACTTTCAAACCTGGAAGATAGGATTGCAGCTAGTGATTATGAAAGGAAAGATCTCTTAAAAGGAGTCAGCAAATAACAACTCATTGGCTGCAAGATGACGCAGAGAAGCATTATTTAAAAGTGATAGGTATCAGTGAAGAAGCAGGGGCCAACACAAATGAAATTAAAAGGTTATTTACAGAAATAATAGCAGAAAACTTCCCAAACATGGAAAATGGATTTAGCATGCAGATAAGTGAGGCATAGGACTCCAATTAGCCATAACCAAAATAAATCTACACCCATACATATAATAATCAAGATCCAAGAAATTCAGCACAAGAACAGAGTATTAAAAGCTGTTAGAGAAAAGAGACTGATCACCTATAAAGGAAAACCAATCAGAATCATGGCAGACTTGTCAACACAAGCCATCAAGTCAACAAGAGTTTGGAGTGAAGTGTTTAAAATCCTGAAGGAAAACAACTTCCAATCCAGATTGATATACCCTGAAAAACTATCTTTCAAAGTTCATGCAAAAATAAGATACTTCCATAATAAAGAACAACTGAAGGAATTCATGACCACCAAATCAACCCTACAGAGAGTGCTGAAGGATATTGTAGAGAGAGATAAAGATGATCATGGTTCCAGAAACAGCAGCAGAGAAGGATCACCAAACAAGACAGGCAATTGAATGAAGGGGAAAAGTGGAGGGCCAACAACAGGAGGATAGTATGACAGAGACAAACCAATGTATGCTGGCTGTAACCATTAATGTAGATGGCCTCAATTCAGCAATAAAAAGAAACTCAGGGAGAGTAGATCAAGAAACAAGATCCATTAATATACTGTATACAAGAAGCACATTTAACTGGAAAAGAAACTCATAGTCTGAAAATCAGAGAGAAAACAATTGTTCCGTGTGACAGGAGACCAGAAAAAAAAAGCAAGAGTAACTTGCCAATCAACTGCAGAATGGGTAAGAAAGATATGGTATTTTCATACAATATAAAGCTACCCAGTAATAAAGTAGAATAATCTTGAAGCTCTTGTAGATAAATGGATGCAACTGGAGATCATGTTCATGGGAAAAACAGTTTGAACTCATACAAGGAAACCCTAGCATAAAAAACAGAAGAAGTTAATGAGATTCAAAAAGCAAAATAGTTATTGTATTGATAGGGGAAGAAACACCTGGGAGGGAAAGGTGGTAACTACTGTTAATTTCTTATTGTCTTGTCTTGAACTCTTGTATTGTTTTCACAGTCTTCTTAGGTTTGACTTTGTTCTACCTTGTTTTGTTAGATTTTACTGTGTCTGATGGTATAGGCAGCTATTTTGAACATAATGTGATGTATTATGGTAATCATGGTTGATTTCCTGTTATCTTGTTTTGAAGCCTTATAATGTTTTCATTCATTTGTTTAATTAGTTTTATTCTGTTATGTTTTGTTTGAGTTTATTATGTGTGATAGTATGAACAGCTATTTTGAAGAAAATGAGACATGGTAGCCATTGTTGATTTCCAGTCCTCTTGTTTTGAAGTCTATCATGCTTTTATTCTTTTGTTTTGATTGGTTCTATTCTGTTGTGTTTTATTTGATTTTATTATGTGTGATAGTGTTGGAAACTTTTTTGATGAAAATGAGATATTATAGAAACCATTGGTATTTGTTATCTGGTTTTGAAATCCTGTAATGCTTTCATTCTTTTGGTTGGTTTTATGCTATTTTGTTATTTTTGATATTATTGTGTGAGAAGGTATGGTCAACTATATTGAAAAAAACAAGAGACATTATGGTAGCCATTGTTGATATCCTATTGTCTTGTTTTGAAACCCTGTGTTGCTTGCATTGTTTTATTTTGTTCTCTTTAGAATAAAAAAATTTAAAAAATGAAGTGAACAGTTTCAGAAGGTCTAAAAGAATGAATATACCAGACAGGGTGACCAAATAGAACCAAAGAAAATCAGCACGAGTAAAATTGTTTAATGAGATGAACAACTCAATACTTTGAGAAATAACTCTCAAGGTAAATAGTCCCAATTCCCAAATCAAAAAATATACATTGGCAGGATAGATAAAAAACAAAATCCAATGATATGCTACACAAGAATCAGATTTAATACAAAAATATCAGAGTTGCTCCAAAGATTTGAATAAATGGTTTTGATTAATATCTATAGTATGTTCTACCTCACAAAAGCAGGTACACATTCTTCTTAGCAGTACGTTGAACTTTCTCCAAAATAGCCACATACTATCCATAAGGCATGTTTAACTAAAGGTAATAGAATTGAAATTATCCCACACATATTATCAGATTATAGCATAGTGAATCTAGAAATCCATGGCAAAAGAAACAATAGGAATTATGCAAATTCATGGAAATTAATCAATATTCTCTTGAATAATAAATGGGTCAAAGACAAAATCAAGGAAGAAATCAGTTCCTTAAAGGAAAGGATGATGGCAGTACAACATACTCAAACTTATAGGACACAAGGAAAGGTGTCTTCAGAGGTAAATCTATTTATTTATTTATTTTTTTAAGCTTTACATTTTTATTCTTAATCCACCCTTATGACTGCATTTTCTTTTTATTTATTTATTTTACAGAGAATAAAACAAAAGAGGACAGAGCAAAGCAGATCAGAACAGAACAATGTAAGCAACACAGCACTTCACAACAAGACAACTGGACGTTAACAGTAGCTACCACAATGTTTCTTTGAAATAGTTGAGCATAGCCAGCTCATGCAGCGGCAGGGGCAAGGGAAATTCCAGCTCCCTGGCCTTGGCTCTGGGGGAGTTTGGAACATCACTACTGGTGTGTCTGTCCAGCCCCCTAAGACATTAGACTAGCCTATAGAGGTTTCCTGGGGTTGAGTGGACCATGCCCTGTGACCTTTATTCAACGAGGGGAACAAGCCAGCTGGGCTCCAAGGGGAGGTAGGCCTGCTCTGCTGTAAGCAGCAGCAAGGGCAAGGCAAGTTCCAGCTCTCTGGCCTTAGCTTGGGGGAGTTTGTGACATCACTCCCAGTGCTGGGGTGCCCGCCCAGCATGCTAGGACACTGGATTGGCCTGTAGAGGTTTCACGGGCTTGAGTGGACCATATCCAGTGATCTTTATTCAAACAGGGGAACAAACAGGCTCTGAGAGGGGAGGTAGGCCCACTTAGTGGTGAGTGGAGTTCCAGCTCTCTGGCTCTGAACCTGGAGAGTTTGGGACATCACTCCCAGTGCTTGGGTACCCTACCAGCCCCCTGAGACACTAGACTAGCCTTGAAAGGTTTTGTGGGCTTGAGTGGACCACACCCAGTGACCTTCATTTGACCAGGGGAGCCAAGATCCATGAGTCCCAGGAGCTGAGGGCACAGGAGGTGATTCCCCACATGCTCAGGGAAAGTTTTGGAACATCACTTGAAACATGGAAATATAGGAAAATGACAAAACAAAAGACCAAAATGCAACCTCAAATCTCCAGCCCATCCCAAGAAAGCCCAGGAGCTACATACATAGAAGAAAATACTAGTCATATACCTGAAATACCTGAAATGATATCAACTGAAATAAAAAACCAAGTATGGGAAGCTATAAAGGAACTCAAATTAGAAATAATCTCTGAGGTAAAAGAAGAAATGATAAAAGTAGTGAAAGAAATACTGAACACATCTAAAGAAGGCACAGCTAAAATATTAGAGGAACAAAGCAAACAGAATCCCTGAATGAACAGTATAAGAAAAAACCAGAATACATGAAGCAGATCCAAAGAGATATACAGGAAATCAAAAATTCTATTGAAAGTTGCCAAAACTGCCTCAATGAAAATGAAGATAGAATTTAAGACCTCGAAGATAAGATTGCAGCTAGTGAACAGGAAAGGAAAGATCTCTTAGAAATAACAAGAAATCAGGAAATAACAATTCAACAGTTGCAAGATGATGCAAAGAAAAACAACATAAGATTAATAGGGATAAAGGAAAAAGAAGGGGACAACACAAATGATATCAAGAGGCTACTTATGGAACTAATAGCTGAAAATTTCCCAAACATGAGAGTGGAAACTGACATACAGATTAGTGAGGCATATAGAACTTCAAACAGCCATAACCAAAATAAAACAACACCCAGTATAATAATCACCATCCCAGAAATCCAACATAAGAACAGAATATTAAAAGCTGTTAGAGAGAAAAGACAGGTCACCTATAAAGGAAAACCTATCAGAATCACAACAGACATCTCAACACAAACAATGAAGTCAAGAAGAGCATGGAGTGAAATATCTCAGATCCTAAAGAAAAACGACTTCCAACCCAGACTGCTGTGCCCTGCAAAATTGTCCTTCAAAATGGATGGAGAAATAAGATACTTCCATGACAAAGAACAGCTGAAGAACTTCATGAGTGCCAAACCAACCCTGCAAAGAACACTGAAAGATATTCTAGATACACATAGGAAAAAACCACTAAGCAAGACACACAACTAAATAGAAGAGAAAGATAAAGTTACAACATCAGAAAGATAACATGTCAACAATAAACCAATATATGACACTTATAAACATTAACATAACTGGCCTCAATTCACCAATTAAAAGAAACAGACTGCAGAATGGATCAGGAAACAATGTCCAACCATATGCTGTCTACAAGAAACCCATCTAACCCAAAAGGAAACTCATAGACTGAAAGTCCAAGGATGGAAAACAATACTTCATGTAACAGGAACTCAAAAAAAAAAAGTGGGAGTAGCTATTCTGTTTGCAGACCATGTGAACTTCAAACCAATAAAGGTCCAAAGAGATAAAGAAGGTCATTACACATTAGGTAGGGGAAAACTTCAAGAGGAAGAGATAACAATCTTAAATATATATGCAACAAATTCCAGAGCACCCAGCTACACAAAGCAACATTTTGAAATTAACACAAATGAAAAATCTAATAAGCAATAACACAATTATAACAGGAGACCTTAACATGCCATTGACACAAGGGGATAGATCAACTAGACAGAAAATCAGCAAAGAAATAACAGAACTGAATCACAACTGTGAACAAATGGACTTGATAGACCTATGCAGAGTATTCCATCCAACAACATCAGAATATACATTCTTCTCAGCAGTACATGGGGCATTCTCTAAAATAGATCATATACTAACCCACAGAACGTATTTAAGTAAATGCAAAAAAATTGAAATTATCCCATGCATGTTATTGGATCATAGTGCCATGAAACTGGAAATTAATGATTTTAAAAAAAACTGCAAAAACCCCACAAACACATGGAAATTGAATAATACACTCTTGAGCAATCAGTGAGTCACAGAGGAAATTAGAGAAGAAATTAAACAATATCTAAAAGCAAATGAAAATACAACTTGCTGGAATCTGTGGGATGCAATGAAAGCAGTCCTCAGAGGAAAATTCATTGCACTGAGTTCCCACATTAGGAAAACAGAACAAACACAAATAAACAACCTGATACTACACCTCAAACAGCTAGAAAAAGAAGAGCAAGCCAATCCCAAAGCCAAAAAAGGGAGGAAATTATAAGGATCAGAGCAGAAATTAATGCAATAGAGACTAAGAAAACAGTAAAAGAATCAATGAATCAAAGAGTTGGTTCTTTGGAAGAATAAATAAAATTGATAACCCTAGCCAACCTAATTTTAAAAAGGAAAGAGAAGACTCAAATTCATGCAATACAGAATGAAAAAGGTGAAATCACTACTGACTCTGTGGAAATACAGAAGTTCATCAACACCTATTTTGAAAACCTCTACTCTCATAGATCCGATAACACAGAAAAAATGGAAAGATAACTCGAAACATGAACTACCAAAGCTGGATCAAGAAGATGTAAAACTGCTGAATAACCCAATTTCTATTAATGAAGTTGAAAATGTAATTAAGTCCTTACCAGCAAAGAAGAGACCAGGCCCAGATGATTCAGTGCAGAATTCTATTAAGAAATACAAAGAAGACTTAATGCCAACACTCCTCAAGCTCTTCAATGAAATAGAAAGGGAATAAATTCTTCCTAAGTCATTCCTGGAAGCAAATATTACTCTAGTACCAAAACCTGAGAAAGACCCAATTAAAAAAGAGAACTACAGGCTAATCTCCCTAATGAACACAGATGCAAAAATTCTTAATAAAATACTGGCAAACAGGGTAATGCAAATCATCAAGAAGATTATACACCATGACCAAGTGGGATTCATCCCAGGAATGCAGGGATGGTTCAACATATGTAAATCAATTAATGAAATCCACCATATCAATAGAGCCAAAAGTAAGAATTACAAGATCATTTCTATAGATGCAGAAAAAGCTTTTGATAAGATCCAACACTCATTCATGATAAGAACCTTATAGAGAATTAGAATAGATGGTCTTTACCTCAATATGATAAAGGCCATCTATGACAAAGCAACAGCCAGTATCATATTAAACGACCAAAAACTGAAAGCCTTTACCTTAAAATCAGGCACAAGACAAGGATGTCCCTTATCAACATAATACTGGAAATACTGGCCAGAGCAATTAGACAAGAGAGAGAAATAAAAGGAGTAAAGATAGGAAAAGAGGAAGTTAAATATCATTATTTACAGATGACAAGATACTCTACCTAGAAGACCCCCAAAACTCCATCAAAAGACTCCTAGATATAATAAATAAATTCAGCAATGTAGCTGGATACAAAGTCAATACTCAAAAACCAATAGCATTCTTATACACTAACAACAAAATCACTGTGCAAGAAATAAGAGAAACCACACCCTTCACACTAGCATCCAAAAAAATGAAATACTTAGGAATTAATCTAACAAAAGAAGTAAAAGAGCTACACAGGGAAAATTATAATACCCTGAAAAAAGAAATTGAAGAGGACCTCAGAAAATGGAAAGACATCCATCCCTTGTTCATGGATAGAAAGAATAAATATTGTGAAAATGGCCGTTCTCTCAAAATTGTTATACACATTTGATGCAATCCCAGTGACATACCTCATAGATCTAGAGAAATCACTCCTAAAAATTCATCTGGACCCAGAAGAGACCTAGAATAGCAAAGGCAATTCTACGCAGCAAAGCCAAGGCAGGAGGTATCACAATCCTTGACTTGAAGTTATACTACAAAGCTACTGTAATAAAATCAACATGAAGCTGGAATAAAAACAGACCTGAACATCAATAGAATAGACAAGAAGTTACAACCACAACTACAAACACACTCAACCACCTTACCTTTGATAAAGGGGCCAAACATGTTCACTGGAAGAATGACAGTCTCTTTAATAAATGGTGTTGGAAAATCCATATGCCAAAAACTAAAGCTAGACCCATGCCTATCACCACGTACTAAACTAAAATCTAAATGGATCAAAGATCTAAATATTAAAACAGAAACATTAAATCTATTGGAAGACAAATTAGGTAAAAGTCTTGAAGACATAGGAGTAGGTAGAGAATTCATGAATAAGAATCAAACTGCATGGGAATTACTTCCCAGAGTCAATAACTGGGATCACGTCTTATTAAAGAGTTTTTGCATGTTGAAAGAAATCTCCAGCAGAGTGAAAAGAAAGCCCACAAACTGGGAAAAAATCTTAGTGAACTGTCCCTCAGACAAAGAACTTCTGTCTAGAACTTATAAAGAATTTTAAAAAGTCAGATCCCCAAAATTCAAAGACCCAATCCAAAAATGAACATCCGAGATGAACACACAGTTCTCAGATGAAGAAATATGAATGGCAAATAAATACATGAAAAAATGTTCATCATCATTGGTCACTAGAGAAATGCAAATTAAAACCACACTGAGATTCCATCTCACTCCAGAAAGAATGGCCAGGATCAACAAAACTACCAACAACAAATGCTGGAGAGGCTGCAGGGAAAAAGGAACTCTTCTGCACTTTTGGTAGGAGTGTAGACTGGTGCAACCACTGTGGAGATCAGTCTGGAGATTCTTCAAAAAGCTGGGATTGGAATTCCCATTTGATCCAGCTATTCCACTCCTAGGCATATTCCCAGAAGAACTGAAATCATCATACCACAGTGATATATGTGCACCAATGTTTATAGCAGCACAATTTGTAATAGCCAGATCTTGGAAACAACCTAAGTGCTCATCAACTGAGGAATGGATAAAAAAATTGTGGTGCTTTTATACAATGGAATACTACTCAGCTCTAAAGAATGATCACATTGAGATATTTATAAATAAATGGGTGCAACTTGAGACCATACTCATAAGCAAAATAAATCAAACTCAGAGGTATAAATACCGCATATTCTCCCTAGTGTAAGAAAAGGTAAGAGTATATAAGGTTCTATGGTAATCATGGATCCCCATTGTATTGCTTTGAAGACTTATAATGTTTTCATTCATTGGTTGAAATGGTTTTATTCTGTTTTATTTGACCCTATTATGTGTGATGGTATGAACAACTACTTTGAAGAAAACAAGACATTATGTCAGCCATTGCTGATTGAATATCATCTGGCTTTGAAGTCCTACAATGTTTTTGTTCATCTATTACCATTGGTTCTTTCATGTTTTGTCTTACTTGATTTTAATATGTGTAATAATATAAACAATTTTTTATGGAAAATGAGATATTGTAGTAGTCATTGTTCATTTTCTGTTATTTGGTTCAGAATGCCTTATAATAGTTTCATTCTCTTGAATGCTTTTATTCTATTTTGTTATGTTTGATATTATTGTTTGTGAAGCTATGCTCAACTATTTCAAAGAAAGAGATATTATGGTAGCTACTCTTGATATCCAATTGTCTTGTTGTGTAGTGCTATGTTGCTTATATTGTTCTGTTCTGATCTGTGTTGTTCTGTTTTCTTTCTTTCTTTCTTTCTTTCTTTCTTTCTTTCTTTCTTTCTTTCTTTCTTATTAAGCACAACACAACAATTTATTTAGATGTTTAAAATGAGTACAAACAGAAATAAAGATCACACAATTGTACACACTACACAGTGATCCACAAATAGATGGTATCGTTGAATACATCAGGATGGTATTTAGCTAAAGAGAAAACTAAATAGCCAAAAGGAAGTACTTACAGGTTTGCTGTTTCAACACAACATACTTTTATACAGATCTAAAAGGTGTCAAAATCAGTAGATACCCAGTAACTTGTTGCATGTGATTTTAGGGTAAAATATTTCAGAAACATCTGAAATAGCAGTTTTTGACAGTTATAAGGCCAAGGATATCAGAACTAGAAAACTTCTATAATGTAAGAGGCCTTTCTTAGTTACTTTTTACTTGTTGCTGAAACAAAATAGCTGATGTCCAAAGTTAGGGAAGGAAAGATTTATTTCTTACAGTTCCTGAGGTTTTCAGTCCACACTCAGTTGGTTCCAAGGCAGCATGGCGTGGAAGGGCACCCCTTCATAGCTGCTGCAAACAGCAAATAATGAAAGCAAAAGCAAAAGCAAAAAAGCAAAACAAAAGAGAAGGACTCACCTTTTTCCCCCAGCTACACTGGCTCCACTCCAGGATGGGTGAAACACTCACACCACCAATCTGAGTGCCAGACAACAAAAACAATCAGGAATGCTAAGCCTCCATGACTGAATGAGGCTTTGAGGGGACATTTTAATAAACCACAAGTCCAGACATACATCCTCTGTGACAGACCTCTGTTTGCATGATTTATAAACTTGCCTGGCACCATACTTTGCGGAAGCACTGCAGCTAGCTGCATGGGTCCTGGAGGTTTGTAGCTCCACCCAGCCCAGTGTAAGGCCGCAGAGACATAATTCAGTGGTGTGCCCCAGCTAGCCAATTGGGTCCCAGAGGGTCCAAACTCCACCTAGCTAGCGTCCTGGTTCAGTTCTTCAGATAAGAACCCCAGCCAGCTGTACATGTCCTGTGTAGGGAGGATGGTGTACCCCAATGTCACGGGGACAGACTACTGCCCTGAAAACCATCTTAGAATTCATTCTGTGCATCTTTTCATCTGGCTCTTCATGTCACTCCTTTATCACACCTGTTGTAATGAATCAGTGTCCTAGTTGTCTCAGAGTTTCTTAGCAAAACACCTGAAAAATTTATTGTCTACAGTTCTTTAGCTTGGAGAATTCAAGATCAAGGCACTGGCAGATTCAATGTCTGGTGAAGACATTCACTTTAAAAATGGGACCTATATCCAAGTCCTCACATGACAGGGTGTAGAAAGAGGTCCTTCAAGACTCCTTTTCCAGGGTTCTTTTACACCTTTTACATTTCCATGTGGTTAGGTCTGCAGCTTTTCCCTACCATCTGCACTAAGTGTTTTCATACCTATGGGATAAAATTAGATCTTTTCTCACAGCCTGTATTCTGTCTTTGGATATTTCTATCTCCTCAATAATTTAAGCTAATCTGAAGTGATTGGAATTTCCATATATCTTAAGTGTGTAGTGCCAAGTATCCTCCATTAAGGAGTTATACTGAAGACTTCTAACTCCAAACCACGCGACCACTATTCTGCTTTTAATCTTTGTAGTTTTGTCTTTTCAAGCATTTCACATAGAAGAGCTTTACAATGTGTAGATATTTGTGTGGGTTTATGGAAGCTTTATCTCTTAGGAAGAGAGAGGTAACATTCAATTATGTCATGGCATGGGTTGATAGTTCACTAGTATAGACAAATATCTTCCAATGCATGGGTATAGACCACATAGTTTAGCTCTGCGTTCAACTGTGGAAGTCCATTGTGATTACTGCAGATTCTGCTCAGGAAGACCAGATTTACTCTAAATGAGTATATGCTGCATTTTTATTTTCTTTTTTTCCCTTCTCTTTGGTGCTAAATTTTGGTTTGAATGTAAATTTTCATAGCAGTTTTCTAAATACAGAAAATTTGGAAAATCATAAGATTGGAAAGTAATTGTCACTGAGTCATCTGAAGTGGGTGTGCTGTTTTACACACTATCAGCAACAAATGAAAGTTCCAGTTCCCCATCCTCTACCAGTGAGTATAGAAACTTTAGTTTTTTAGAGGTTAGTAGTTCTAACCACTGTGACATGCTGTATTATTATCATTCCAATTTGCAGTCCCCAAAGGACATATGATGTGGAACATGCTTTGGTCTACTGACCATATTTCTTTGCTCAGGGGTCTGTTTCAATAACAGTCTTTACTGGATTGCTCATTATTGATATTGCGAGTTATTTGTGTATTTGTGCTATTTCTCAGATATGTGTTTTGTGGAGAAATTATTGCCTTGTGTAGCTTATCTTTTTGTTCACTAAATAGGGTCATTCACAGAGTAGAAAATTTAGTTTTACCGCATGATATATTTTGTGAGTTGAATTGTAAGGGCTAGAATATTAAAAATCATCATTGCATCCAAGATCTTATAGATTTTGTTTCTATTTTTCTAAGAGTTTTAAAAGTGAATCTGTATCTAGACTTTAATGTGTGCATCTATATTCACCTAATATTATATAGTTCCCAAATAGTTGTCCTTCAGCATTTTTGGATGAAAATATGGGTAGAAAGTTTTAGCTATAATTTCTGAAGTGATGGTTGTTGACTTCATTCATTTTATAGAAAGGTCACAAAGTGCAGGTGCCCTTTGAACTTCTACCTTCCCATGCTGAGTCCCGGTTGTCACTAGAGGGTATGTGCTTCCACCTCTCTTGAGCTGATACAGTCACAAAGGATGTCAGAGGCCAGGGATTATGGCGAGCAGTGCTACATACCTCATTGTCCTGACTAATCGCCTGGAAGTGCCTGTGCTTGCTGTGTAACTGTGAGCACAAAGCCTGTAGTCTGTATACAGGGTGTAGGGGTGATAACTCAGCAGACGAAGGGCTTCATACAGAAAGTATCACTCAGTGGCTACTGTTTCCACAGTGCATCCAAGGCACAAGGCCCCTGAGATAATGGCCACACTGTGCCTGGAGTACGTGATGTGGTGTGCCCACTGTGGCTTGCAGTACTAAAGTACTTTCCACACGTGATCTCTGATACTGGTGTGAAACAAACACAGGGCCATATATTTAAAGAGTGGATCCCTGGCACTAATGGCCACACAGTGGCATCCAATACTACTTAATATCCAAGTGTTAAGCATTTAATACTTTTTAAATTTCCACAGAGCAACTTCCAATACTAATTCAATATCCACTGGACTTCCTCTCATATTTATTTATTTATTTATTTATTTATTGTTAGATAAGGCAGTATTTAACCTATATGCTATTGGAATGTTCAATCTTCATGGACTGTTGCAGGATAATTGCACAAAGGCAACAGCCCTGAGTTTACAGAGAGCTTAGTTTATTTAGAATTTAGAAGTGGAGGTACAAAGCAAGTGACAAAACATCATGTAATTGGTTACATGCATTGAGTCATATATTGACAGGTAAGCTAGGCTTGAACAGACTTGCTGAAACAAAGGAATTGTTTATCATAACATTGAAATACTCTACGGAATAAGGGGAGGGGCCCTTGAAGAGTGAGCATAGTTAAAGGCATTCTTGACTGGCTCAGGATGCCTTAAGGTACACTTACTCTGCCTCAGTGCTCATCCAAGTTATGCAGCTGGGCTTTGGACACTGCCAAGATCAATTGAATTCAGCAGAAGTAGCAAAACAGAAACTTGATCAGAGACCTGTAATTGATCATGAAATTCCTGTAAGTTTGCTATTTTATAAATGTGTTTTCACATTATAATTGTGCCCCAAAATTCCCCCATTTCCATTATAGAGGAGAATCTTCTCCCTCAGTTTCTTCAGTAGCAAGGAGTTGACAAGAGGGAGTAGCTTGTAAAAGAAGTTGGTGCTGTATAGCTTTAAAGTGTTTGCCCAGAAAGCATATCAAAATATGATTCATGCATGGGCCTAGGAGAAAAATCACTAAAATGGTTGACAAAGGTCCCAGGATAGCTCCTATTCAAGAGGAGAGAAAAGCCTGGACCTCCATAAGGAAGAAACTTTCATAGGATTTGGAACCTTCTGTTTAAGGTGTTTCCATAACTGTCAGGAAAGAAGGACAGCAATGTCTTTAAAACTTGTCTCTATTCTGGACAGACACACTTAGTAGTTGAATAATATTCTTGTTCCCAATTTAATCTTCCACATTCTGAGTAATAGTGGCAGCCTGCAGACCTAGTTAGCACTGAGTATGCATCAAAGTGCAGAAGTACATTAGGCTGTGAAGCATCCCATTTGGTTCAATTAAGAACAACTGGGAGTTCTATACCTTGAACTTGAATTTGAAATTTCCAATGTCCTGAATTTTTTATATATTCTTAGAATGCTAATACATGTTATTCACAAGGGAAACTTTTTTATAATATAAAAATATTCCTTCTATTATTTATAATATAAAGAACAAAGGCAACCTTCTTAGTAATCCCCCAGTATGCTGGAGTTGCAGCCCAGAGAATAATAGTTAATACTAAGATTAACAGAATATATGGACCTAGGAAATAGGCAGGATAACAATACCTTGAATCTATAACTCAACAAAATGAAGCAAGGTGTCCAGAAAAATAGTTAAATCAGTATAAAAGAGAAGGTGGTTTTGGGGGACACAACCCAGCATCCTTTAGCAAGCACTAAAGTAAATGAGGAAAAAGGAATCAAAACCCAACTAAGGTAGCAGGGCATATAGGCAATCAGAATGGGTGCTCCCATGTACGTTGTCCAGTCAATCTGCAGCCATGCATTGATCTGCCAGCTTCCAGAGTAGCAGGAGCAAGGCTTTGAGTGTGTCATCTCTTCCGGGAGTCTTTAGTGGATCTGGCTTGTCAGGACAGGCCTCCCAGCAGTCATCACCATCAGCTTGCTTGATTCAGGAGTGATGGATCCAGGCTGGATCGCTGCCATTTTATTATGAGGCCTTTTAGTCTTAGTAGAAAATGACTCTGGCCAGATGGAACAAGTGCCGACAAGGACTTGTAGCCTCAGCCTGGATTAATTTTAGTAAAGTCTATTTGGAGATCTTCAAAAGAAAGAGTCCCATATGTTAGATTCCAGGGATGGTTGCGGGCCTGTTGAGGTCTCCACAGCCAATTTTGTGGCCTCATCTGCTTTATGATAACATCCCATGGACGTGAACACTAGTGAAGGCATACTGGGAATCTGTGAAAATGTTTACCTTTTGTCCTTTGCCCAGTTGAGTGCCTGTCTTTAATGTCCACAAATCAGCTACTAATATTGATGTCCACATTTCAACTCTAATATTCAGAATTACCTCAAAACTAATACAACATTTACTTCATGACCCCTGATAGTAATATAATATCCACAATGTGACCCTTTATCACCAACACTGTGTTGTTTATCCCATTGTATAGCTATTGCATACCACCCCGCGGGAGCCTAGTTCTCATTAAAGATGCACATGATAGCCCTTAATATGAATAAAGTATCCAAAAACTGTTCCCTGATATATGATGGAAACTTCACTGAGCTCCCTCGTTCCTTACACATTTTTTCTGTTTCCTACTATACCCACATATGGGCTCTTCAGACTAATATGATGCAGATACATTTTTTCTTGAGTCAGCATCTCACTGTATGGTCTAGGCTGCCCTCAAACTCACGCTCATCCTCTCTGAGACTCTTAAGTGTTTGGATTACAGCTGTGTGCCACAGTGTTGGTTCCCCAATATTGGCATTTTAACAATGATATAATATACACACTGTAGGTTTTAATGGTTACTTAATGCCCAGAGTGTGGCCTGTAATACTAATATAGTATTCACATGACAACACATATCAATATACTGTCTGTCCCATAGCCTCTGAGATCAATAATATCCCTTCAGTGTCCTCCCGTAATGCCCAGACATTGTGTGACAGTTAAAGTGCAATGTCACCTTGATTGGTGTATTAGTCAGGGTTTTACTAGAAAAAACATGAGACATACAAATGTATAAGAAATGACAAGACTGTCTTAGGATGGTCAGCCACAGAGTCAGATGAGGAAGCATGCAGACGGTGTCTATAGGCTGGAGGCTGAAGGCTTCAATCCAAGGTCTGGAGTTCACCCTAGTGTCTTGTGCAAGTCCACATCAGCAGTTTGATGGGTCTGCGACAGAAGGCCAAAGGCTCTAGGATGGAAGGCTGAAGAGTCTATGCCGGAAAGCTGAAGAGCCTACACTGGAAGCCGGGAGATGAGGTCCAGCCAAAGGCAGACTGGAACTTCTCCAAAGATGGAATGTAGTCTTTTAAAAAATTTTTTACTTAAAGAGAGGGGAAAGATAAAGCAAAACAGAAACAAAAAGGGTAGAAACAATACAGAATTTCAAAAAAAGTGAACAGTAAGAAATCTCTAGTTTATACTTTACATATTGTCTTCTTGGATGTAGTTGTTCAAGTTACAAAATCAAAGCATACAAAGTGGACATTCAAACAGTGAGGCTGAAGACAGTTCTGTTCTCTGATCCAACAAAAACTTAGTAACATAATTATCAATCCTACACCCTTAAATATACATGCAGTGATATTCTTTAGAGCACCTGCTTTTCCTCCTTTTGCTTTTTAAGTCCATTATCTGTTTAGTTATATCATGTTTCAGGTTGCTCAGTACCTTACTGATCTGTTTTGTTGTTGTTATTTACTTTTAAAAAATTTTTCCTTATTTATTATTTTTTATTTTATTTATTTATTTTATTTTGAAGGTAGTAAAATACAGCAGAACAAGACAGGACATAGCCAAAAGAGGCAGTGCAGTGAAATTGGTACAGAACCTCATAGCAGGTTACCAGGATAACAGCAATAGGTACAATAGTATATCTGGTTTTCTTCACAATAGTTGTTCCTTCAATCAGGTAGAGCAATATTGAAGGAAATACCGAAATTATAAAAACAGAATATTGAATAGAGCAATACCATTGATCGGAACAGAGCAAAACAGAGATAAAAATATTTGCCTTCAGGGCTGAGGATTTAGCTCAGTGGCTTAAGCATCTGCCTTGCAAGCACAAGGTCATGAGTTCAATCCCCAGTACAAAAAAAAAAGAAAAAATATATATATTTGCCTTCAAAGAGATGGCAGAAGTAAATCCCCCTTATTTGCTATATGCCTATAGTCAAACTCATAAGACATGCTCAGATCTCTGGCTCTCACTTGCTGGGGAGGGGGAAAATGGATGGATGTTTGATTTTTAGCCCATGCCCCGGTAGGCTCACAGCCACCCAACAGAGGGGTGAACTGGCTGCCCGTTTTCCCAGCACCCCAAGCTCCAACATTGTGCGTTGCGGGTCTCAGGAAATGCTGATATGGTTCTCGCCCTGGGGCGGTCACGGCTTGCCAAGCCACAGCCACTTACCAGAGCAGCATGCTGGTGGCTGCCTGTTTTCCCAGAGCCCCTAGGTCCAACAAGGCCAATGGAATGTACTGTTGGAGCTGGAACAGCTTGTTTACGGCTGGCCTGGGGCTCTGTGTGTTCTCAGGGTTGGTCTTGCTTTAGCCCAATATGTGTGGTTTATTTTCAGCTTCAGTTACTCCCCACAGGTATGAATTTGCTATCTGTTTCTGGTCACTTACTCCTTCCTCTCTGGCACTGTCCCCTTGCTCTGTTTCTTTGCTACCACAAACTTCCTCCATGATGTTGCTGTCTTGGGACCAATCAGTCATGGACTGAATCTCCCACAAACATGAGCCAAAGCTTCCTCTTTAATGGTAGATGTCAGGTCCTATGTCTCCATTATGAGAAATTTCACTAATCCCTTACCCAGTAGAGTTAATTTGATGTTTCTTTTTCTTGTTTGATATTGACATGGATGTTGTAAAAAGTAGTTTACTTTGCAATAATTTCAAACTTAGAAGACACTTGTAATCATGTTAGGAAGAACTCTTGATTTATTCACTCACCTTTTCTAGTGGTTATTAATTTCCCAATTTGCAAATCTACGTGAAACACTGCCATGTATTTCACGCAAAGTAGAGACTCCTGATGATGATCACAGAGCTCTCATATCAGAAAATTAAAGGGTTTCAACTTGAATAGCCCATTCTTTTACTATCTCTCTTGGTCTGTGTGGAGGGAGGGCTCTGAAGAAATTATTTACCTGTAGCACAGAACTGACAAATGTTCTCAATGAGTCCTAAAAATATAGAAACCAGGGCATTTAGTTAAGCTTCTAAATGTAATATAGAAAAGGATCACCCCATGGGACCAAAGGACCTTAGACTTCCTAGTATATCTCATTGAGGACTACAGGTAATATAAATAGGAACAGATGGTAGTTCTTAGACCCTGTGCAATGAATCTTCAGGGACTGACTAAAGTTCCTGATGACTTTAGTCATGGGCCACAGTGTGAGTTCTGGGTACTGTAGTTCGGGGGTAGGGAGGGCATCATGCCAAGTGTTCTGGGTACAGTAATCTCATGGTGGTACAATGAGGATTCAGGGTGTGTACTTCATCAGGGAGACAGAAAACAGGATTTTGGATATCATAGTCCTGTGGCATGTTTCACTTAAGGATCTGGGTTCATTAGTTAGAGAGTCTGCCAAGGATTCAGGGTACTTTCCTCTTTAAGGGGGAGCATTAAGATTGTATATACTGTCGTAATTCTCAGGATGGTCACACTAAGGATTCTGGGTAGCAGATCCTTGGGGAGAATTCAGGGTAGCTAGTCCTTGCGAGACATCCAGGGGATTCTGGGTCCTGTAGTTGGCAGGAGGTGCGGGCTCTGGGTACTGCAGTCCGTTGGCCATATGGAGTCTTTGCATCATCCTGGAAGGTGGGACACATGAAAACACAAGGCTACTGTTGCACAAGTGTGTGCATGCATGCGGAGGCTTAAGGGTACCTGGGTGCCGTGGTTGGGGCCTGAAGAGGTACTTCGACAGCTGAGATCCTCAAGGAAAAGAATGCACAAGAAAAAGACATCAGTTTAAAAGGCTGGAAGTCACAAGAGAGCAGCCTGTGTCTTTATTGTTTAACTGTTATACAGTGATTGTGTCATATTTATGTTCTTCCATGTTGAGTGAACTAGTGCATGCGTGGTTGTCTACTGATAACTCACTCTTGCATAACTGTTGCCTGGTCTGTGCCTGAGCTAGACACTGAGGTTGTGTTCTCAAAGCTGGCCAGAGGTTTTCTTATCTGCTCCTTGAGCTTTTGAGCCTGACACAGTCTGTCTGGAATGGTACCTCACATCCAACCCATCAAAGGTCGGGGGAAAGTCATCTCTTGCGAGCAGCCCATAGAGCTGACTCTTGTGCACAGAGAGCACGACAATGCGGGGAAAAACAGAACACTAACAACCCCATTGCTACCACAGTCCAGCTTATGGCTAGTCAGCTCCAGGTGAATCCATTCACTGGGTGAGGGGGTCTTCCTGAAAGGCTTGGATGGCAGAGACCTCTACATCCATTTCCTGCAGGGCTTGCACCTGCATCCTATGGTCATGGATTAAAAACATGACATTCCACATAGAAGAAGGCACAAGTGTCTCCTTGCACTGAAGTCAGCAAATGTAGAGTCATGCAGTTTTGCAAAACCACCTTTCTCATTTGAGATGCCTTATCTATGAGCAATGTCAAAGCCACCTGTTTCACTTTCAGGGCCAGATCTTCAACTTGCAGGGATAGGTCTATGATCCTTGCCCCGGGCAACATCAAGACCATTGGACAAAACCACCAGGCCACCTATTGAGTGTGGTGCCACTTGTGATATACAGCATCCCAGTTGTGGTGTGTGTCTTCAAGGGTGGGTTTGAAATTGCCCTTGACATGGAAATTCTCAGGTGCAGCAACATGTCCAGTGGGTGGGTAGGTACAGTCACCCCATGTTGCCACAGACCTATGAGGCTTCCACAATGGGCCAATTGGTAGGTACCATACCAATGAGTTTCTGGCCATCTTGCCACTTGTTTGTGTCAATAATCAATAGTATATGATACATGATTACAGACCTTAGAGTTCATCCACCCCACAGTTTGGTTTCCCACCACCAGATTCACCTGCTGAAAACAAAGCAGGGCTACATCCAGCAGTTTTGCTGGAGTTCCCATTGTCCACCCCCAGCCATTGTACATAACAGGTCCCAGTCTCTGTGGGGTGGTCATGCTCCTTCAGATTAGTAGCTCAGTTACTTGGCTTCATTGATCCCGGACAAAGCTACCAGTCAGTCCAATTGAGCAGAGATGCTGGCACAAGTCTCCACAGGAAGCCCTTAGCTGCATCAGTCATTTCAGTACTTACCCAACAACAACAGGCAAGTGTGTGTGCCAAGAAGAAAATGCTGTTAGTGTGACTCATCCAGGCCCAAAAAGAAATCAACCCTTCCAGAAGGATGCAGGCCACATGCTCATCCTGTGATAGAATTGTGGCTGGCATCAATTTATTACGCAGCTTAGAATATCATAACTGGGTTTCCATTGCAACAGGAGGTAAGAGATTCAGTGATAGGTCCACCACCTCCGGGGGATGGGCCACTCTCTTTCAGGATGGTGGCTCCAGCATCTTGTGGAGAGCACATCTCTGAGGCCTTTGAGATCCACGCTGAAGTCCAATGCCGTCCTTCTATGGCATATGTCAGTCCTTCACGTTAGAGTTCCAAGAAGAGCACCCAGTTCACCATCAGGGGGTCTGTAGGTCAATTCCAAATCCATTGGTAAGAGTGTTAGGTGTATCCATTCCAACATGATGAGGATTAAAGCCCCTTCTGTTATTTTAGGGCATTTCTCTGGGGTGGATATGTAGATGAACTGGCTGTGCTTTCAGGAAGTGGTATAGTGGGCTGTCACCTGTATGTTGGGGCTGGTCATTGAGGAGTTGAACTGACTGAGGTAAGACATACCCACCCCACAAACTTTGGTTCCAGGTAGGCCAGTTTGGTTTTGAGGAACGCACTGTATCTTTCAATCATGCCAGCAGCCTATGGCTGATAGGACACATGGACGTGCCATCTGACATCATTGTCTCTGGCCCATTGTTGCATCTGTGCTCCTGTGAAATGGGCTCCCTGGTCAGATGCTATTTCAAGCAGTATCCCATAATTAGCCATCAACCACTGTGATGCCTTAATGGTATGGGCCTGGTCAACAGAAGAAACAAGATAGGCAAAACCTACATCTGTGGCTATATCCACAATCATCAAAGCACATCTATGTCCATGAAAGAGAGGCAGAGGTCCAATGTAATCCTGTGGTATTTGCCAGGTTATGTGGGCACCTTTCTCCTCCAAGGGACCAACTGAGCACACCCGGGACACACCTTTACCACAGCCCTTGATTCATCAGGAATCAAGTCCAAGTACCACGCTACAGCTTGCATGGTATGGAGCTTATGTGTCCCAGTTTCTTGTGGAGCCACAGTGCCACTGCATAAGCTAGCCCTCAGAGAGCAGCTACTCTCATGAAAGTGTCTGCTAAGTCATTCCCTAGCAAGAGAAGGTGCTCATGTACATGATTAGTTGTTTGGCCACACTCCCATAAGTCTCACCATAAGGCAGCACTCCATAAGGGCTGTTGCCCTACCTGCCAGTCTTGGGCTGCTCAAGCCAGTAACCAGAGCATCAGCCCTTGAAATGCATTACAGGCAGCTATGCAGGGGACCTACTTCAGGCATTACCTGTAGCTTCGTTGCCTGCAGCTCTGCCCATTGACTTGACCTGCCTGTTCTGGTTTCAAACCAGAATATTTCTGTACTAGGCTGGACTGTGACTGCTGTCCACTATGAGGCTGTGCCACAGCTAGATGCACCAGTGTACCAGGTGTCAGCTGGAGGTCTCTCTCTTTTGTCTGCATAGGGACTAGGTGTCATGACCTGTAGTCCATCATCCTGTATTACTTTCTATACTGTGTACATCATGGATCCCAAAACCTTTGCCAGGTTGGCTGACAGTGAGCTAGACAAAAAGGAGGCTCACTGCTGCAAGTATGCCCTTCCAGTGTGTGAGGGTAGAAGCCTGAGCTCCTCCACTCCTGGTATGGGATATCCATGTGTGGATCCATCCCTATAGGGTATTTAGTCTGCACTTCCACTGTTTGCTGCCCAAGATCCCCTCATAGGCATGCAAAGCAGCGTACGCTGCTACCAACTGTTTCTCAGTCAGGGAATACTGACTTTTACCCACTTCCCATAACTGTGACCAAAATCCAATAGGGTGCTTATGCCCTTGTTTCTGCCATAGGCCCCAGCCAACCCCATTGTCATCTGCACTCATGGTTAGGATAAATGGTGGGGTAGGGTCAACCAACAAGAAGGCAGCTTCCAGCTTCTTGTAGGGTCAACCAACAAGAAGGCAATCAGAGGTAAACATAATATCATTAATATACTGAAGCAGTGACATAGAGTTGGACTTGGTCCAGGTGGCCAAGTCCTGGGCCACCATGCCATGACACAATGTCAGGTTAGGCAAATAGCCTTGTGCAGTGCCTGCCTAGCAAGCATGAGATCCTGAATTCAGTTCCCAGTGCACCCTTCCCCAACAAAAGCAAATAGCCTTATGGCAACACCTGGAAGGTCAATTGCCTCCCAAGTGAAAGTAAATTGATCCCGTCTAGCACAATAGCAATGGAGAAGGCATTAGCCAAATCTACAACATGATGGTATTGACCCAATATCAGGGTGAGATGCAATCCAAGCCCGCAGTGTTAGGCACTGCTGCATATAGCAGAGGAGTCTGTTTATTTAGTTCCTGATAATCCACAGTTATTCTTTTGTCCCATCAATTCCCTGGTATGCATAGGCCATACCAGTGAATTGAAAGGGCTATATTCAGGGCATATCAACCCTGCTTCCTCAAATTTCAAGATAGTGTGCCTTATTTCCTCATGAATGCCAGGGTGTCAATACCATGTCATGCACACAACACATTTTTAGTCAGTGGGAGAGTCAGCAGGGCATGGTGTAGATGCCCTCAGGTTACTGTTTTTGTCACATGGTCTCTCAAGCAGAATTCACCCTGTATGGTGTCAAGCTGAGCACCAGTCAGTATGTCCACCCCCTGGATGGACTCAGCAACTGGGCAAACATAGACATCGTAAGGGCATGGAACCAAGCATCATTTGGGATCTCCAGACTGTGATGTACTGACCTCTGTACCCTTCTATGTGCACAGTAAGTCCTGTGAAATGGTCCAAGTTGCCATAAATTAGTGTTGACTGAGCTCCAGTATCTACCAACACTAATACATACTGTACATTCTTTGGGGACCAATAGTCATTTCCACATGTGGCCTCTGGTCCTCCAGGGTCCCCACTAGCTAGATGCCTCAGCTTGCATTCTAGTCTGGGTAAAGGAGGCCAGAGTCATTTTCTTCTGTTTCACTGGTCCTGCTTTTAGTTTCAGGTCCATTGGTCAGTACTGCTGCTTGGGAATCAGCTGCTCAGTCAGCAACATTCAAGGGCTTCCTGTCTGTCTTCTCTGCAGCTAAACTAGCAGCCAGTAGTCCATCCAAACTTGGGGCCAGCTGACTTTTGGTGGCCCTCTCATATGTCCTTAGGGAGTTGGTCAGCTCACCTGGGGGCCACCTGCTTTTTCCCCTTTGCTGGTAGAGTCTGTGCTGGTACAGCATGTACAGGTCTCATTTTACATTGGTGCTTTATTTCCACATCTCCTATCTGGGCCAAGACATCCACACCATGGATGATCTGTGAAGGGGGTTAGAAGGGCTTCCACTGTCCTAAATGTGCCAGCTGGCCCACTAGGCAGGACCATGTCCCTCATTGTTGGGAGCCGAGCCACTGGAGCTGGAGATTGATCGCATGTGTGGGGCTGAAGTAAGTCCAGCCCAGAAAAGGCAGAGAAACCAACACAAACTATGTAAACAAGTTGTTCCAGCACTGAGAAGGCAGGGCCAGGCCTGCCAGGAAAACAAGTTGTAGGTAGAGGGGTTGGAATTGACATTCTTCTTTGGAGGGTACAAATAAAGGTGCTGCAGTGGTTCAGCAGTTCCTTTCCTCCCATCAAGAGAGTAAGGGCTCCACCTGACCCCAGCTTTGTCTTTTCTTTGTTTTTCTCATCCTATCACCAGTCCTTAACCCCAAGAACCTCAGGAGCCACATTGTGTCCCAGCATATGGCACCAGAACACAGAGGGGGTAACAGATGGAGGGCGAGGGGACACTTCTCATGTGCATGCAACTAGAGGGAGAAGTACATTGGTATATGTCAATAGTCATCACTGGAGTGTATTGATATTGGCTTCATCAGGTGTAAATAGTGGGGCATTGAAATTCCCTTATTCTCTAGGGCCAGTTATAAATGGGCCTGAGAGAAACCCCTTCCCCTGAAAAAGAAAAAGAAAGTGTATTGATTATCTCAGCAGTCTAACTATGGGACAAACTTGTCCAAAACAATCACAAATGTATAAGGACCTGTTTGTTGTATGCTTGATTCCAGTATTTATGTTCCTTTTGTGGATCTGGATGAGACTGGGTTTTAATAATCTTAAGCTTCTTGAGACAACTATAAGGTAAATGGTTCCAGGCACTGTTTCAGAATCAACTCCTGAGCAGGGAAGAGGTGGCAGCATGACTGCCACCCTGATAATTTTACCTGAGCCACAAGCAGCAACTCCTGCTTTTTTGGCTCAAAAAATTATTGCTGCATCTCAGGTTGGAACTTCTACCTCTCAGGGATTAGAGCCATTTTGTCTGTCTCCCTTGCAATTAGCACTAAAGGAAGCCAAACAGGCGGGGGAATAGATGGAGGGTTTTCAATATATCTACCCAGTCACAGAACCGAGTCCCCTACAATCCAGGTCAAGTGATACACCATCATGAGGCTGTACCATTTGAGTCATTAAAATAATTGAAAACCGTTACCTCTACCTATGGCCCTACAGCCCCATTTACCTTGGGTTTCAGAGAGCTCCTAGGACAGCAAGTTATGGCCCCAAATTATTGGAAAGGCATAGCTAAAACATGTTTAAGTCTGGGGGATTATTTATTGTGGAAAAGAAATTTTTTTTTGAATTGTGCACAGACCAGGCCACATGCAATACTGCTCAGAACATAGCTATTACAAAAGATATGTTGACTGGGGAAGGTGTGTTTGCTGCTACAGGCAGTCAGCTTGCTTCTGACATGCAGTGTATGACCAAGTTAGAATAGCAGCCATGAGAGCCTGGAGGGAGCTCCCTTCAAGGGTGAGACCTCCCTGGATTTGACTTCTATTCGTCAGGGTCCGGATGAATCATCTCAGGATTCTGCTGCATGTTTATTGCAAGCTAGTGAGAGAATTATACGTTCAAAGAAGCGACTAAATTAATACTTCAACAACTGGCTTTTGAAAATGCAAATAAATGGTGTAAAGAAGACTTAGGAGCCCACAGAAAGTGAGCTATGCTGTCTGAGCTGATTCGGATTTGGGCAGGTATTGGCCCCTCATATGTACAGGTGGCTGCTTTGGCAGCAGCTCTCACTCAGTTCATTAACCCACAGCCTAAAGAAAAGGGAAAGACCAGGGTTATTTGTTTTCATTGCAGGGGGGAAGGACATCTTGCTCAAAATTGTTCTGTAGCTGCACCTATGGGGGCAGCACAGCCATTGTCTGTCTCTTTCATAAAATCTCCTCAGATCTGTGCAAGATGTCGATGAGGATATCATTGGGAAAGCAATTGTAGATAAAAAATAGATGTGGAAGTCTGACCCATTTTGGGAAACTTCAAATGGGGCCAGCCTCGGCCCCACCAAACAATGGGGGTGCTTTCCTCAATTCCTCCCCAGCCTCACTCTCTGATGCCAGGCACCTCTGGCAAGCAACAAAAGATAGTGGAGGCTTGGACCTCAGTTCCTCCGCTGAACTCATACTAACTCCTGAAATGGGACCCCAAGCTATTCCTACTGGAGTCTATGGGCCTCTGCCTCAAGGAACAGTGGGTCTGCTGCTAGGTCATAGCAGTCTCACATTAGAAGGTCTTCAGGTGTTGCCAGGTGTCATTGATGCTGACTTCACAGGGGAAATTAAGGTTACGGTTCAAACTACTCAAAACACTGTTCAAATCACATCAGATTCTCATATTGCCCAGTTGATTATTCTTCCTTTGACAGAAATTGGAAAATCTACAAATAAGGAAAGGGGGTCCAAGGGCTTTGGGTCTTCCAAAACTTATTGGATTCAACAGATTAAGCAAGATCGTCCTGAGATGGAATTGGTCATTGAAGGAAATGCATTTAAAGGGCTTTTAGACACAGAAGCAGATGTTTCCGTTATTGTCCAAAGGCATTGGCCAATGGCATGGCCTCTGGATGTGGCAACTACACATCTACAGGGTGTGAGCAGTGTTTCTCACCCTAGTAGAAGTGCTAGATTGTTAACCTGGAGGGATGCAGAAGGTCATTCTGGACATTTCTCACCCTATGTCCCCTCCCATATACCGGTTAACTTACAGGGTCATGATGTGTTACAGGACATGGGGGCATTTCTGGTTAGCCCTAACTCTTTGGTGACTCATCCGATGTTACAACAAGGTTTTCTCCCCACTCAAGGGCTTGGCAAAAACAATCAAGGAAGGAGAGAACCCCTTACAATAAACCCAAAGGAAATCATTTTGGCAAGGATATTCAGCTTCAAATTTTTAGGGAGGGCCTTGATCTCTTCTCTGACCCCACTGATGGCATCCAAGATAACTTGGATGTCTGATGACCGTGTTTGAGATGACCAATGGCCCCTGACTCAGGAGAAGCTTGTAGCAGCTCATTCACTGTTAAGGAACAAATGATGGCAGGACATCTAGAACCCTCTAATAGCCCTTAGAATACCCCGATTTTCAGAGTAAAAAAGGAGTCAGGAAAATGGAGACTACTACAAGATTTTCAGGCTGTTAATAAAACCATGGAACCTATGGGAGCTCTTCAACCAGGATTGCCTAGTCCTGTAGCCATTCCTTTGCATTTTGTGACTGATTTAAAAGACTGCTTTTTTTTTTTTTTACTATTCCCCTTCATCCTCAGCTTAAGAAACGTTTTGCCTTTAGTCTACTTTCTATTAAACATCAGGCCCCAATGTGCTGCTTCCAATGGTGGTGTCTGCCACAGGGAATGGCAAGTAGTCCGACTTTATGTAAAGAGTTTGTGGCTGCATCTATTTTGTCAGTCCATCAAGCTTATCCGTTTACCTTACTCATTACATGGATGACATACTATTGGCTCATGAATCTTTACCCACTTTGCACGAAGTATTTATCCAGTTGGGCAATGCCCTTCACAGTGCCGGCCTAGTTGTGGCTCCTGAGAAGGTAGAAACCATGGCACCTTTCTCATATTTGGGTTACATCATCCAGCAAAGACATATTGTGCCTCAAACTATTCAAACTAATCAGCTTGCGACCTTGTCTGATTTTCATACTTGGCAATATTAATTGGCTCTGCCCAGCTCTTAAAGTAACAACCCATGATTTGGGTCCTCTCTTTGACACCCTCAAGGGGGACCCAGCCCCCACATCTCCAAGGACACACTCCACAGAGGCTAAAGTTGCCTTGGATAAGGTTAATCTGGCTCTCTTTAATGCCCAACTTTCTAGAGTTGACCCAGGCTTGCCTGTGTTTTTAATTATCTTCCCTACTCGATGTATGGCCACTGGGGTCCTTTGGCAGTCTCAGGGGCCTTTATAATGGCTACGTATGCCGCATACCCCACACAAAACCATTACTCCCTTCTATGAAGCTGTGGCAGAACTGAGTGCATGTGTGTGAACACGTGCTATTCAGCTTTTTGGTTGTGAGGTGCAAAGTATTATTGTTCCCTTTTTTTCTGTCCAAAATGTGGCGATGGCAATTTTCATCCTCTTGGCAATCTGCATTGGCTAACTTCCCTGGTAATACTGATCGTCATTATCCTCCAGATAAATTAATTCAATTTTCTTCTCTCACTCCCTTTGTTTTCCCTTCAAAAATAAGTTCAGTCCCCATAGTAGGAGCTCTCTCTGTTTCCACAGACGGGTCATCATCAGGCAAAGGAGGTTATGTGACGGCCTTCTCTTCCCAAATACAGGAAACATGGGTTTCTCTTCTGCACAAAAACCTGAATTACAAGCTATCATATGGGCCCTGCAAGGTCATCCATCCACTCCACTTAACCTTGTTTTAGACAGTGCCTATGTTTGTGGTGTGATGTGCCACACTGAAACAGCTACTATACACTAGTCAAGATCTTTTTTGCTTATTTTACGCCTCCAAATCGCCATTGGATCACCCCATGTTCCCTGCTTTATTGGCCATTTACAGTCCCATTCCCAATTATCAGGGCCTCTCACTGAGGGAAACAATGCAATAGACACATTGCTGGCTACTGTGACTGTTGCTCCCTCATGTGCCATTCAACAGGCTTCTGCCTCCCATGCCATGTTCCATCAGAACGCTTCTGCGTTGCACAAACAGTTCCATTTGACCTGAGAACAGGCTAGACAAGTCGTCAAACGATGCTCCTCATGTGTAATACATCTTCCCTCACTTTCCATGGGGGTTAATCCCTGAGGCTTACACGTCAATCATCTCTGGCAGATGGATGTCACCCACATTTCTGAATTTGGCTCCCTATGCTGGGTCCATGTTTCAGTGCACTTTCTCAGGATTTATCATTACTTCTGCTCGCACTGGTGAAGCGGCTAAACATGTCGTTGCTCATTGTTTGGATGCCTTTAGCGCCCTAGATTGCCCACGGGCACTTAGGACTGACAATGGCCCAGCTTATACAAGTGCTGCTTTCCAAATGTTTTGTAAACCTTTTCATGTTTCTCTTACACCACAGGAATTCCTTATAACCCTCAGGGTCAAGGAATTGTTGAGCATGCACCCTGCACACTCAAGATTCAATTACAAAAGCAAAAAGGTGAGGCTTTTCCTACAAAATTTATACCTCATAACAGACTTCATTGGGATGTATATACTATTAATTTTTAAAATTCTACAAAGGATGGTATCACAGCAGTAGAAAGACAATTTAATCAGGTAAAGAAAAGGGGATTAGGAAGGGTCCTTTGGAAGGATCTTCATAATGAACAATGGAAGGGTCCCAGCCCACTACTCACCTGGGGTAGAGGGTATGCTTGTATCTTTCCAGAGAATGCCGCACAGCCTATCTGGGTGCCAGAGCTTGTGCCTGGATATATCATGGACCCATACCCAAAGAAGGAGTTAATTCCACCTCTCAGGAAGCAGATGCTCAGTCCTAGGAGAGTGATGCCTTGAAGACCACGCCACAACCAATAGAAAAAGATGAAGCTAGAACCAACCTTAATTGACCCAAGATGCCCAGAAGATGGTAACAAAAAAGGTCCAAATAGATGAAAGGAGTATATGTTAAGTCCAAAAATATGTTAATTATAGATAAGATTTTGTCTTTTTCAAATTCTTTGATGAGATCTCTGCTAATTGACCTACAACAAATCTGACTAGTCTATTTAAAATTACAAATTCAACAATTGTAAAGAAATTTGTATAACTCAATTTGGCTAAAATATATTTGAGTACACTCTGATTGTGAAAGATGTTTGTAAATCTGTGTATGCCTTTGTGCAGTCTGTTAAGCTGTTGTTGGAAGTCGCTGAAAAAATGATCCCTCACACTTGTGGAGCCAATAGCCAAAGTGCCCTTACAAGAGTGTCCAAGTGGCACATAGCACCTGAGAAATGCCCTGAGGGCATGGGGTGCTGGAGGTGATAGATGTTTCAACCCCGAGAACACGGGGTGTAAGAAGTGAGCTAGTTCAGCAAAGGAGCATGAAATAGCCCTCAGGAACTTGGAGAGTTCTTGTGGATACCCACAACTCTGCATTTGTTTCTGTCTGTTTGAATATGTACAGATTGTCTGTCCATATTTGTTCATGTGTTTGTCTGTTTGTGAACAGTTGTTCTTTTGATTTTGAGCTCAGTAATTTTCCTTTTACTTTTTCATTTATAGATCATTTAATCAAGATTTATTTGAGTTATAGAATTGCAAAACATGCTTCCACCTGAGTTCCCAGTTAGTCAAAATGATGCTAAAGCCAGTTGTATAAATGTAATGTACATTGCTGCTTATCAACTCGTGTCTCTCATTGTTCAAAAATAATATGCTAAATGTTATGATTGGAGTTTTTTTAAGAAAAATTATTGTAAAAATGATTAAACAAAAAATCCCTTGGGGTTGGGATTGTTGGACAGGACTTCAATTGATAAATAAGTAAGTGGCCACCTGGCAACATTTTACCAGCTCTTGTTCATTGATTGGAGACCCCAAAGATCTCCATAGCCTTATGGAAGACACCCCCAACTAAATATAAATATTATTGTAATATGTTCACATTGGTCATGAAAAGGAATACAAAAGGTTTTGATTTTAAAAATGCCCATGGAAAGGATTTCATATGGTTATGTCAAATGATTGTTGTTAACCTCATGGTTTACTCATATATTCATGCTTCCAGATAAACAGGCCTTCAAAAAATGTAAAATAGGGATTATTTATAGTGATAAAATTTTGGTTCAGATTCAGACTTTTGCCTTCAATAAATGCTTATGAGATCTACATCTCACTAAACATCAACAGGTTAGGTAAAATATTTTATGTATTAGACAGAGATGATTAACCAAAAAGGAGAAATTTGATGTCAAAATTTAAATTCAAGCATGTTACAAAATGTCATCATGGTTTTTAAGCTATTTTATGTGGTTTGATTTCTAATTTTCTATGTAAAATAGGTAACTCTTTGTTAATATTCTACAGGTATTCAAATGTTAAAACAGCCATGGTTGTTGAAAAATAATGGTTCTATTTTATGTTGTAAGATGTTTGATATTTAGATAAGACTCTAACTACATTGCACTATTATTAATCTTTTCTTCTGGATGTTCAACAACTGAGACATAGACCAATAATTAGATAGGTGGGCTAAGAGGACAGCCAATATTTTGGCTCTATCGCTCCAAGGTCAGTGAGGATCCAGGACATAAGAGAACCTCTGCTGTGTCATCCTATAGTTGGTGAGTCACTGTTCTTCTGATCAAGAAGACTGTGAGACCACTGAGGAAAGTGATCATTGGTGTGTGGTGTGCCTAAGGAGAGTCACCAGGAGCAAAAAATCTCCCAAGCTTTTACAGAAAGCAACTTGGTCAAGCAATGGCTGTGACTCATCTGAACAGCTGACACTGACAGAAGAACTAAGAGGTGCTATCGTTGGTTCCAAGGTATTCCTGAAGAGACTTAACTGACCTTGACAGATTAAAAAAAACTGATTGCATTCAAAACAGGTCTCACTTTAGCTTGGTCTTAAACATCCTGCAGAAAATGTGCAACTACTAGAGGTATATAAAACAATGCTAAAGTAGTATGTTAAAAAAGAAACTCATATCACTAATACCTTTTGGCAGATGCCAGCTACACTGGTGGTTGACTACTGTCACAGATTAATGGATTGCACATGGTTTCAATTGCAGAATGCAGGGACTTAAAATCTTTGGACTGTACTTAAAAGATCTACAGAGCTCTCCAACACAGCTCCTCCAGCTTCAACTGATCACACATCCTGTGCAACAACAAAACAAAAGAGATGGATATGTTGGGAGCTGAGCCACTGAAGCTGGAGATTGATCGCATGTGTGGGGCTGAAGTAAGTCCAGCCCAGAAAAGGCAGAGAAACCAACACAAACTATGTAAACAAGTTGTTCCAGCACTGAGAAGGCAGGGCCAGGCCTGCCAGGAAAACAAGTTGTAGGTAGAGGGGTTGGAATTGACATTCTTCTTTGGAGGGTACAAATAAAGGTGCTGCAGTGGTTCAGCAGTTCCTTTCCTCCCATCAGGAGAGTAAGGGATTCACCTGACTGTAGCCTTGTCCTTTCTTTATTTTTCTCATCTTGCCCATCCTCAACCCCAAGAACCTCAGGAGCTGCACTGGGTCACAGCACTTCATGCCTGCTGTCTTCAGTTCCTCATTGAGTCTATGATACTGCAGAGCAACCATCATTTGGCAAAAATCCATTTCCTTCAACACAGACTAAGTCTAGATAGCTTGTCCAATTCATGACTTGCTCTGACAAATCGTCTATATTCACCCAAAACAGGCAAACTGCTGCCATTAAGCAGTTTATCAAGGTCTGCTTAACTGCCTGTGGGGCTGTTCTTGGCACATCCTGTAGAACTCAGTGCATATACTAGCTACTGGGAAATCTCCTGTGAGCTTAATTCCATGTTATCAGCCCCATCATCTCACAACCACAGCAACCATGTGGGTATCATCTCACCAACTTTTTGCATTGTTTTGCTGACTTCTGCAACTCCATGGTTGTGTAGGTCATGTATGTTGTGTGCCAGGTAGAGGTGGGCAGACCTCCTGGCCCTCCTCCTTGGGCTTCAACTCCTCCAGGTTTCTTTACCTCCACTCTCTGGTGAATGGTATCTTATATGCAAAAGCAGGGGTCTCTCCCAGGACTCCTCTCAGAGATAGGGCCTTATACTTCAGGAGATGCTGTGAGAGGAGGCTATACCCTCTGGGCCACTCAACTTGACATACACAGAGGTCAGCTGCTGCTTCAGGTCCTCTTCAGTCTGTTGCAGCTGGTCTACTTGCCAGAGGAGGATTTCTGCTTCTAGGCCCATGCTGGCAGAAAAAGGTAAAGAAAAGCCAAACCATCTACCAAGCAAACTGATGGTGGGAGGGAGACATCTGCATGTCTAACACTTCTAAGGCTCCCCAAACACCCCCCAGCTCTGGTCAGGCTATGTGCCAGTCTTTCAGAGTCTTCCAAGCCACCAAAAAGATGGCTATAGATAACCAAAGTGAGGCTTGGGATTGCATGTTGGAACTCCCTTAGGGCTCTTCCTCACTGGCTTCCTCCAGTCACTGGGGAGAGGACACTCACCTTGCCATTCTGCTATGTCCATTGTCATGACTGGGGTCTGAAGAGGTACTTAGGCAGCTGAGGTCCCCAAGGAAAAGAATGCACATGAGGAGCCAGCTTGCCGCTCTGGTAAGCGGCTGTGGCCTGCCAAGCTGTGGCCGCTCCAGGCGAGAAACATCAGCGTTTCCTGAGATCTGTGCCATGTTGGAACTTGGGGTGCTGGGAAAATAAGCAGCCAGCTCGCCGCTCTGGTAAGTGGCTGTGGCCTGCCAAGCTGTGGTTGCTCCAGGGCGAGAACCATTGGTGTCTCCTGAGATCTGCGCCATGTTGGAACTGGGGGTGCTGTGAAAACAAGCACCCAGCTTGTCGCTCTGGTTAAGTGGCTGTGAGCCTATGGGCACATAGGCTAAGAATCAAACATCCATATCTCCTCCTCTGCCACCATTAGCAAGTGAGAGCCAGAGATCTGACCATCTCTTGTTTGACTATATGCAATACAGCAAATAAGGGGGATTTCCTTCCGCCATCTCTCTGAAGGCAAATATTTTCATCACTGTTTTGCTCTGTTCTGATCAATGGTATTGCTCTATCCAATATTCTGTTTTTATAAGTTTGGTAATTCCTTCGATTTTGCTGTACCTGATTGAAAGAACAACTATTGTGAAGAAAATAAGATATACTATTGTACCTATTACTGTTATCCACTTTGTATGCTTTAATTTTATAATTTGAACAACTATATCTAAGAAGACAATATGTAATTTATCAACTAGTGATTTTTTTGAAAATCTGTATTGTTTCTAACCTTTTTTCTGTTTTGCTTTTTTTCCTCTTTAAATAAAATATTTAAAAAAAGAATGTACATGAGACAGGTATCAGTTCAAAAGACTGGAAACAGTGAGAGAGCAGACTCAGACTGCATTTTATCATTTAACTCTTATACAGGTGATTATCTCACATTTACATTCTTCCCTGTTGAGTGAACTAATGCATGTGCAGCTGTCCACTGCTAAGTCACCCTTGTATAACTGTTCCCCAGTCTGTGCTACACAGTGGGCTTGTGGCCTATGAGGCATATGTGTATGCTTGGACCATTGCATTTGGCTCAGACCTTTACACATTAAATGAGAAGAGGACAAACATAGACATGTAGTGGTTTGTATTAAAATAATTTTAATACAGGGGACTAAACCTAGGAGTCCCAAATCACTGAGCTGCATACATCTGCAGAACTTCAATCTGTATTTTGAGACAGGATCTCACTAAGTTGAATAGACTGGTCTCAATTTTGTTTTTCTTTCACTTTTGCCCCTTGAGTTGCTGGGATTACAAATTTACATCACCAGGTCCAGCAAGATTTTTTTCAGGGTAAAATAATGGGAAAGTAAATGTGCTTGGGTTAAAACATCTTATAGTTTTAATATTCCATCACAAGCTAGAATAGTGATACATATTACATATCTTTCTAGTGATGGTAAGAAGCAGAGATTTGCAGCAGGGAAATTGGACACAAGTTGTAGAGTATAAAAATGACACTGTATTCTGCAGTGTATTATGTTCCATGAATTATATCAGAGATTGCTGATATAGTATTATACAACTGGTGAGTGATTTATGTGTTTAAGCATAATTAAGTGTAGGGCAAAGTATGATGTCCACGTTATTACAGGCATTTGAAAATGAATTGCTAATTATGTTTTCAAGATACCCTAAGTTTGTAACAACATAACACCATCAGAAATAGTTTTTGTGTTCAAGAACATTGTACATTTTACAAAATATTTCAATATTTAAAAAAAGATATTTAAAAATACAGGTCAAAGGAGACCAACAGTTCCTTTTGCACATACCTCACCTGTTTGAAGGCATTTGTCACATACCTCCAACATCAGAGTTGTCCTTATGAATAATGAAAAATGGCATTGTATAAATTTATCTTTAAAACTGGGAAAACACCACAATCTGAATTATAATTTAGTAAATTCCACTTGTGATACTTCTTATGAATTAGGTTTTCCTTCATGTCATTATTTCCACTTAGTAGGTAAAAATAATAATGAGGGCCAGACATAGTGGTGCATGCCTGTAAGCCCAGCACTTGGCAGGCTGAGGCAGGAGGATCACTATGAGTTTGAGGACACCCTGGACTACATACTTAGCTCAGGACCAGCCTGAACTACACAGTGAGACCTTGTCTCAACAAATATGATTACCAAAGACATAATGGCAATCACAGGGAAAAAAGGCACTTGCCTTACATTCAACACAACTATTCTCTCCAAGCAACACCACTGTTGACAAAAATTTCTTTGAAAGTGTTGTTACTGATAAATCATGCCATCATTTATAATTTTGGAGAGGTTATTAGAGTTTATGATATACTTTTGGAGACAAGTTAAGGTTTGTCAGTCTATGGCAATCAGAAACTCACAGCAGTTTGGGTTATTTTTGGTACATATGATTGAAAAATCGGCTGGTGATTTGGAACTCGTCTGCCCACCAGCCAAATTAAAAGCCATTGCACTATAAACAAGAAAAGCACAATTTTGATGGTAAGAAAGCAAAATCTGACATTATGATATTTTCTCTGAGGGAAAAATAGGCAAAATTATGTACATGATATAATATAGAACGTTGGGATATAAGCAGGCAATATATCATGATATGAGAAACATGACTTGCTTATGTTTGTTGTGTGAAAACAAATCAACGTCAAAAACACATGTTCACAAATCTCTGAATATACATCTTAATATAAAATATGGCATCAAATTCAAAAATATTGTTACACAGAATAGTGTAAACACCAAAAATTTAAAACAAATGTAGTTGTAGAATCCCAACAATTACCAAAAAGCAATTAACAAAGTTAAGTATCTTAGTGGCCTACACCTCCTAATTGTAAAGACTAAACAAAACCTTAAAAAAAAGTAATTCTAATTGAAACCAAAAAATGCATTTCAATTCAGCACACTTAATTAAAAGACACTATGTATTAAGCTCAAAGACACATAAAAATACCGGTCACCTCAGTATTTTTATATTAAACCTGCAGATAAATAATACAGATATTTAAGTGATATACTGAAAAACATATAATCTATGCAGTGTAGGACATTTCTATCTGGCATTGTATTTTCTGGAAAAATACTGACACCAAGCATTTGTATTGATTCCTACAGGTCTCCACTATATGAGAAATTTTCACAGGATTATCAAAATAAGCATATATATATATATACTTTCCAGTGAGATTTTAATATATTTTACAATACATATGTATATTTTTTCCACTTTGCTTACATATGCTTTTTCTCCAGTGTGAGTTATTTTGTCTTTCAAACACCAGCAATGCTAAAAACTTTTCCACACTGCTTTCATATATGGAATTAATGTCAAGTATGAATTCTTTCACAATCACCAGTTGTGTTTAAAGTTTTTCCACATTGCTTACATAGGTTCTCTCCCATGGGACTTTTCACATGTTTGAAAAGTACTCTATATGGTAAAAGCTTTACCACATTGTTCCCACATTACATATGTAGGTTCCCCCCCCCCCAGTGTCAGTTTTTTCATGCAACTTACAATAACAATGTGTGTAAAAAAAGAAAAAAGCATTCTCACGTTGCTTACATATAATTTCTCCTCAGTGTGCTTTTAAATGTAGTTTACTCTAAGCTTTTATACCAAAAACTTTCTCTCATTGCTTACACAGGTTTTCTATCTACTGTGAGTTCTTTCATGTTTCTGACAATTACCATGTGTTATGAAACTTTTTCCACATTGCTTACATACATAGGGTTTCTCCCCAGTGTGAATTCTTTCATGTATTTTACAATACTGTTGTGTACTAAAACCTTTCCCACATTGCTTACATACATAGGGTTTCTCCCCAGTGTGAACTCTTTCATGTATTTTACAATTTGCATGGTTATTAAAAGCTTTTCCACATTGCTTACATAGATAGGGTTTCTCCCCATTGTGAGTTCTTTCATGCTTTTGAAGATAACTACATGTGCTAAAAGCTTTCCCACATTGCTTACACACATAGGGTTTCTCCCCAGTGTGAATGCTTTCATGTGTCTTACAATGGCTTTGTGTACGAAAAGATTTCCCACATTGTTTACATACATAGGGTTTCTCACCAGTGTGAGTTCTTTCATGTACTTGACAATGATTATGTTTAGTAAAAGCTTTCCCACACTGCTTACATGCATAGGGTTTCTCACCAGTGTGAATTCTTTCATGTATTTTACAATGACCTTGTGTACTAAAAGCTTTTCCACACTGCTTACATACATAAGGTTTCTCCCCAGTGTGAGTTCTTTCATGTATTTTACACTGACCTTGTGTACTAAAAGCTTTCCCACATTGCCTACATACATACGGTTTCTCCCCAGTGTGAGTTCTTTCATGTACTTTATAATAGTCATATTTACTGAAAGCTTTCCCACACTGCTTACATAAGAAGGGCTTTTCTGCAGTGTGCATTCTTTCATGTATTTTACAATTACCTTGTGTACTGAAAGCTTTCCCACACTGTTTACATACATAGGGTTTCTCAGAAGTGTGCGTCCTTTCATGTATTTTACAATTACCTTGTATACTAAAAGCTTTCCCACACTGTTTACATACATAGGGTTTCTCTCCAGTGTGAGTTCTTTCATGTATTTTACGTTGACCTTGTGTACTAAAAGCTTTCCCACATTGCTTACATACACAGGGTTTCTCCTCTGTGTGAATTCTTTCATGTCTTCTATGTGCACTGGGGCTGCTGAAAGCTTTTGCACATTGTTTACATACATAGGGTTTCTCTCCAGTGTGAGTTTTTTCATGTATTTTACAATGATTGCGTCTTCTAAAAGCTTTCCCACACTGCTTACATGTATATGGTTTTTCCCCAGTGTGAATTCTTTGATGTTTTTGACAATCACCATGTGTGCTAAAAGCTTTTCCGCATTGCTTACATATATAGGGTTTCTCCCCAGTGTGAATTCTTTCATGTGTTTTACAATGACTTTGTGTACTAAAAGCTTTTCCACATTGCTTACATGCATAGGGTTTCTCCCCAGTGTGAATTCTTTCATGTACTTGATGATCAGTGTGTGTACTAAAAGCTTTCCCACAATGTTTACATACATAAGGTTTCTCCCCAGTGTGAATTCTTTCATGTGTTTTACAATACTGTTGTGTACTAAAAGCCTTCCCACACTGCTTACATACATAGGGTTTCTCCCCAGTGTGAGTTCTTTCATGTACTTGACAATGACTGTGTCTCCTAAAAGCCTTCCCACACTGCTTACATGCATAAGGTTTTTCCCCACTGTGA